>CALNHX010007854.1:0-68259 GCA_940337035.1 Agriotes lineatus | reverse complement strand
AAACGGGTCGTAAGAGCTATTTATGAAACAAGTTGCAAAATGTAGGCGTTTTTCACGAGTTGTAAATATTGTAAATTACGAGTGAAAAAACACTAATTTTGCATTGTGTTGCTTACAAAATGTTTTACAATTCTCTAATAAACAAAACATTTTTTACCAATGGCAACCTTTTTCACTAACAAAAAGTATGAAATTTTGACATTAATAACGAGTAAAACACTGCTGGAGCCTGCACTTTCACTGGTGAGTTGGTGAAGAGTATATCTTCAGCCAACTTTGTCGGGTTAGTCTCTCCCCCAAGGCTACTAAAGATGACAGGTTAGCTGTCGAAATACGTATTTAGCGGTTGTTAAATATTTGTGTGGTAAGGGGTTTTCAACAAATTGTATTAATAACGACAACTAATTAGTTGAAATATTTGTGCAGGATTGAAAGGTTTTAATAAAATTGTAAATACTACGGCCTGTATATAAAATGTTGCATCCCCCACGTGTATAACTAGAGTTTATTGCCCTTGTTTTCACGGCGCGGGCCATAAACCTCTTTTTAGGCTCGTGGTAGATAAATAGCTATTTTTTATTAGTGAAAAACATTTCATTTTGACATTAATAATGACAACTAAAACGTTGACATTTTATTACACGATTGCAAAAATATTTAAAACACGTTCTATTTCACAAGTTGCATATGAAAGATCCTCTTATAAAGTAACATTTATTGAAATAGAGCAAGTAGCTATTTGGCTGAAACTCATTATGTGACTTTCATGTTAATGTCATCCGAAAAGGACGTTCCAGTGTCTACTGAAAAGGGTAATATTTTACATAAACTGACATATAAGCAGGGCCGGACTGGGTGTTTGAACCGGCCAGGGCAAATGACACTAAACCGGCCACTTACTCTTTTTATAAGGCAAACAAACCCAATTATTACACATAAAAACAATATTTCTTTTTAAAGGAAAATATACAGTGTGTTTCATGGAAGCATCCCTGTATTTTCTTTGTTTTTGTATGAATCGATTTGAATTTTCTACCAGTTGTACAACTCACCAAGACGCATCTATTCATGTCCTTGAGCGCAAATGACGTTATTAGCCTGGCCTACTACGATGAAGAACATGGGTCGTATTGTCAATATTTTGCATCGCGTTAGAGTTACAGCAAAATGTTATTAAGAAAAGTTGTTTAGAATCAAAAGAGTACCCCAGATACCGATTTTTGTTTAATAATTCCACTTTTTAATTTTTATCCATAAATTTGTCGAAGTCCCATATTTCAACTTTTAATTTTGGTATGAAATGGTGCCATGGAGAATTAACATTTTTATTACTGTTGGAAACGTCATTAGCTTTTAATAATGGCTGAATTACTTTGTAGTTGAGAAAGTAGAAGTAATTAGAATTACTGGTGAAAATGCAAGATCCAATAGAGAAGTAGCTAGAATATTTAATGGAAGGCATGCAGGGCGTGCACCTATTTATCCTGACACACATTAAAAAGTTGATTAATTTTTTAAATAGTTCCAGGTTAAATAGGTACACGTCCTGGATGCCTTCCATTAAATATTCTAGCTACTTCTCTTTTGGATCTTGCATTTTCACCAGTAATTCTAATTATTTCAACTTTCTCAGCTACAGTTAAACGTAATTCAGCCATTATTAATAGCTAATGACGTTTGCAACAATAATAAAAATGCTGTTTCTCCATGCCACCAAAATATTGACAATACGACTCATGTTCTTCATCGTAGTAGGCCAGGCTAATAACGTCATTTGCGCTCAAGGACATGAGTAGATGCCTTCAAATCGATTCATACAAAAACAAAGAAAATACAGGGGTGCTTCCATGTAAAGTGAAACACACTGTATACTCCAAAAACAACATTCAGATAATACAAAAAATATTTAAAATACATAAAAGATAGTAAACTCGTACTGCACATAGGTGTAGCTATGTATAAAGTAAGAAAGAAACAAATATAGTATTAATATTAAGGTAGAATATCAAATTACAACTACGTTTTTCATGTTTTTACACTTATATGTCAGTTTATGTAAAATATCACCCTTTTCAGTAGACAGTGGAACGTCCTTTTCGGATGACATTAACATGAAAGTCACATAATGAATTTCAGCCAAATAGCTACTTGCTATATTTCAATAAATGTTACTTTAGAAGAGGATCTTTTATATGCAACTTGTGAAATAGAACGTGTTTTAAATATTTTTTTCGACGACTGACATCGAAAGTAGATTTTTCTCACTGTCATTTGACAACAGAAAGTTGACATTTGCCGCTGAGCGTGCGTTTTCATCTTTTTGCCGCTCGCCGAGCGTTTTGGGTTTCCGCGTGAACAAAATAGGTAGCCACGTCCGAATGTTTCCTAGACAACGCCCGCCATTTGTGGAAATAATCGCGTCACATGTCATATAGACTGCGCGAGTAATGTTAACTTGATTGTCAATAAATTTTTGCGATAAAACGAAATTTGATATTTTCCTTTAATAATATGCTCAGTCGTCGAAAAAATAGTATGTATGTTTCGAGCTAAAAGTGCCCTTGCCGCTTTTGCATGATTGCTGGTTTCGACTTCGTCTCAACCAGCAATATTCATGCGCAAGCTGCAAGAATGCACTTTCAGCTCTTAACATACAATATACTATTGCAATCGTGTAATAAAATGTCAACGTTTTAGTTGTCATTATTAATGTCAAAATGAAATGTTTTTCACTAATAAAAAATAGCTATTTATCGACCACGGGCCTAAAAAGAGGTTTATGGCCCGCGCCGTGAAAACAAGGGCAATAAACTCAAGTTATACACGTGGTGGATGCAACATTTTATATACAGGCCGTAGTATTTACAATTTTATTAAAACCTTTCAAACCTGCACAAATATTTCAACTAATTAGTTGTCGTTATTAATACAATTTGTTGAAAACCCCTTACCACACAAATATTTAACAACCGCTAAATACGTATAGCACCTGTCATCTTTAGTAGCCTTGCGGGGAGAGACTAACCCGACGAAGTTGGCTGAAGATATACTCTTCACCAACTCACCAGTAAAAGTTCAGGCTCCAGCAGTGTTTTACTCGTTATTAATGTCAAAATTACATACTTTTTGGATGATTTTTGAGGCTTTCACGGCCATTGTCATTAAGTAACAAACGACTTCCGGGATTGGACCGTGTCATGATTGAAATCGAAGAACTCAACGTTTCGCCCACTTTCGTAAGGGGCTTCATCAGGAGGAAAAAAAGGCAAAAGAGCACGGCAACTCAACGTGTTAACCACGCCATAGGCGAAACTCTTTGCAAAGGGAAGGGACAGAAGAGCACGGTAACTCAACGTGTGAACCACGTCAGAGGCGAAACTCGACTGACTATCGGAAGAAGAAAAGCGAGAATTTATAGGCAAGCGCCGTCGCGATTCAGCAAATGCCGTCGCGGTTCAGTGGAGGAGGGCGGGGCTTAGGAATTAGCACTTTCCACATAGAAGGAAGGGGAAAGCCTTCGTCCCGATTGAGATTATTAGGGTGTTTGCAAATCTCAATGGCTTCGCGAATCTTTCTGCTGAAGAAGAATGGGGATTTGCAGATGATGGAAGTTTCATCAAAAAGGATCTTATGACCAGTATCGCGTTGGTGTTCGGCGATGGCCGATGATGAAACGAGACCTGACTTGAGACAGCGCTGGTGCTCAGAAATGCGAGTTTTCACTGAACGACCTGTTTCACCAATGTATACAGCATTACAAGAGCAAGGGACTCTATAAACACCTTTAGATGACATAGTATTTAATTTATCCTTAGATGAAGGAAGAACCTGTGAGATTTTGCTCGGGGGTTTGAATGCTGTTTTAATGTTTTGTTTTCGAAGAAACTTTCCTATGCGGTCCGTGACTTGGTGGATATAGGGAAGAAAGACTATTGCTGCAAAAGGATCGGGTTTTGGAGGTTTGGGTGGCCGTGGGTGAAGATGGCGATTGATGGCAGACTGGATATCCCTAGCACGGTAACCGTTATTCCTAAGAGCTTTCCGAATGTGATTTAATTCAGCGTGGATATTATCGGGTTGGGATATGGAAACAGCCCGGTGTACAAGCGAATTGATAACGGAAAGTTTTTGTGTAGGATGATGGTGGGAATCGGCATGTAGATAGCGATCAGTGTAAGTGGGTTTGCGATATACAGAATGACCAAGTTTGCCACTGGGTTGGCGAGAGACCTGTACATCTAAGAAAGGAAGGGAACCGTTACTTTCTATCTCCATGGTAAAGTTAATGTCTGGATGTTGACTATTGAGATGATTTAAGAAGACGGGTAACGTGTCTTTACCATGTGGCCAAATAATAAAGGTATCGTCAACGTATCGGAACCAAACCTTAGGTTTCAATTCTGAAGATTCCAGAGCTACGGTTTCGAAAGCTTCTATGAAGATATTGGCAACGACAGGTGAAAGAGGAGAACCCATGGCCGCACCAGAGATTTGTTTAGAGAACTGACCTTGAAATAGGAAATAAGTGGAAGAGAGGCATTTTTCTATCAGGGGAGGTAGACTTGAAGACGTCTCCCCATGCTCTGATAACAACTGTTGGATTATGACTAAGGAATCGGGAATAGGAACTTTGGTAAAAAGGGAAGTGACATCGAAACTCACAAGTAAATCTTCAGGTTCAACGCTTATATTGGATATAAGTTCAACGAAATGGGCTGAATTGCGAACATACGAGGGAGACTTACCAGTGAACTTTCTGAGGATAGTGGTTAGGTATTTAGCTAATGAGTAAGTAGGGGAATCTATGGTACTGACAATGGGCCTGAGGGGAATGACTTGTTTATGGATTTTGGGAAGACCATAGAGCCGAGGAGGCTTTGAAGCGCGAGGAATCAACCTCCGTTGAATATCAGTGGACAGATCTGAAGATTTTATGAGAGAAGTGACTTCCCGTTCGATTTTGGAAGTTGGGTCGCGAGAAAGTAGGGCATAAGAAGAATCTTGGAGTAAAGACTTAACCTTAGTGATGTACTCTGTTCGATCCATAACTACCGTAGCATTAATTTTATCTGCGGACAAAATTGAGATGTCGGAATTGGAACGTAAGGTTTTGAAAGCATTCCTTTCGTCTTTTGTAATGTTACTCTTGGGTGGTTTAGATGAACGTAAACACCTGACAGTTTCGAAGCGGATAAGATCGGCAACGTCTTTAGGAAGAGTTCTCACAGAAGATTCTATCGAACTAATAATCTCTTCCGTAGGAATGCTTTTGGGGGCTAGTGAAAAATTCAAACCTTTGGAAAGTATTGAATTTTCGCTAGGAGAGAGGGCATAAGAAAGATTTATGACCGTCTTAGAACCACTTTGATCTGTAGAGACCTTAACCGATGACATCAAGGAATGAAACTTACGAAGATGAGTCGCAGTTGTCATTTCTAATGTTTTTTGGGCCTGTGTGTAGGTGATTCAATCGAAGAGAGACCAGTCAAGAAAACTAAGAGTATTGGATAATTCTAAATGAAGATCTAACAATTGTCTTGAAATGGTATTGAGATCGTACCTTTACAATGGAGATAGAAAGTAACGGTTCCCTCCTTTCTTAGATGTACAGGTCTCTCGCCAACCCAGTGGCAAACTTGGTCATTCTATATATCGCAAACCCACTCACACTGATCGCTATCTACATGCCGATTCCCACCATCATTCTACACAAAAACTTTCCGTTATCAATTCGCTTGTACACCAGGCTGTTTCCATATCCCAACCCGATAATTACCACGCTGAATTAAATCACATTCGGAAAGCTCTTAGGAATAACGGTTACCGTGCTAGGGATATACAGTCTGCCATCAATCGCCATCTTCACCCACGGCCACCCAAACCTCCAAACTCGATCCTCCTGCAGCAATAGTCTTTCTTCCCTATATCCACCAAGTCACGGACCGCATAGGAAAGTTTCTTCAAAAACAAAACATTAAAACAGCATTCAAACCCCCGAGCAAAATCTCACAGGTTCTTCCTTCATCTAAGGATAAATTAAACACTATGTCATCTAAAGGTGTTTATAGAGTCCCTTGCTCTTGTAATGCTGTATACATTGGTGAAACAGGTCGTTCAGTGAAAACTCGCATCTCTGAGCACCAGCGCTGTCTCAAGTCAGGTCTCGTTTCATCATGGGCCATCGCCGAACACCAACGCGATACTGGTCATAAGATCCTTTTTGATGAAACTTCCATCATCTGCAAATCCCCATTCTTCTTTAGCAGAAAGATTCGCGAAGCCATTGAGATTTGCAAACACCCTAATAATCTCAATCGGGACGAAGGCTTTCCCCTTCCTTCTATGTGGAAAGTGCTAATTCCTAAGCCCCGCCCTCCGCCACTGAACCGCGACGGCATTTGCTGAATCGCGACGGCGCTTGCCTATAAATTCTCGCTTTTCTTCTTCCGATAGTCAGTCGAGTTTCGCCTCTGACGTGGTTCACACGTTGAGTTACCGTGCTCTTCTGTCCCTTCCCTTTGCAAAGAGTTTCGCCTCTGGCGTGGTTAACACGTTGAGTTACCGTGCTCTTTTGCCTTTTTTTTCCTCCTGATGAAGCCCCTTACGAAAGTGGATCTCAATCATGACACAGTCCAATCCCGGAAATCGTTTGTTACTTACATACTTTTTGTTAGTGATAAAGGTTGCCATTGGTAAACAATGTTTAGTTTATTAGAGAATTGTAAAACATTTTGTAAGCAACACAATGCAAAATTAGTGTTTTTTCAGTCGTAATTTACAATATTTACAACTCGTGAAAAACACCTACATTTTGCAACTTGTTTCATAAATAGCTCTTACCACCCGTTTAGTGTTGTTTGGCGGGATATAAAGTAGGTATTTTCCAATGATCTAATATTTGTTATTTCTATCTGTGAATACATACTTATTAAGCTTCCCAAGCTTCTCAAATTATTTACGTATTCAAAATGGAAAGCACCACGGGTATTATTTGATGATTATACCCCTCTAGCACAACCATCCTCTTGGTACATAAATAAATATTATGGCCTTAGAGCCGTAAAGTAGCATAGCACGCGTCAAAGGTAGGGTATAAAATGATCAGTTTCGCCCGGGCGTACAAAAGTTACATTTTTTAACGTTACCATTGATGACGTGAGAAAAAACACCCTCATTTTGCAATTTGTTCATAAATACCTTTTTTGTAATCCTGTACTAAAATGTCAACTTTTTAGGAGTCATTGTTATTGTCAAAATTACATAATTTTTTCACGCTTTGCCGTAAGTTTGAAGGTTAACATAAAATATTTAAAATTCTGTGTTTATTATAGAATTGCAAAAAAAATGCTTGCAATACATTGCAGAAGTTAGTATGCTTTTACTCTTCGTAATTGTCCAACGAGCAAAGCGGCTCGTGAAAAAACCCTCATCTTGCAACTTGTTTCATAAATAACTAATATGCTTTTTCAGGGTATGCTTCAGCGTATAAATTATATTTCTTCAGAATACGTAGCAACGAACTATACATTTTTCCAGAAGTTGTGATCAGCAGTACGGTTTTCAGCTTCATAATCATCTCATCTCAGCTCTGATCTCATCTCTCATCTCATCTCTCATCTCAGCTCTCATCTCAGCTCTCATCTCAGCTCTCATCGCAGCTCTCATCTCAGCTCCCATCTCAGCTCTCATCTCAGCTCACATCGCAGCTCTCATCGCAGCTCTCATCTCAGCTTTCATCTCAGCTCTCATCTCCGCTCTCATCTCAGCTCTCATCGCAGCTCTCATTTTAGCTCTCATCGCAGCTCACATCGCAGCTCTCATCTCTGCTCTCATCTCAGCTCTCATCGCAGCTTTCATCTCAGCTCTAATCACAGCTCTCATCTCAGCTCTCATCGCAGCTCTCATCGCAACTCCCATCTCAGCTCTCATCGCAGCTCTCATCGCAACTCTCATCTCAGCTCTCATCGCAGCTCTCATATCAGCTCTTATCTCAGCTCTCATCTCACCTCTCATTGCAGCTCTCATCTCAACTCTTATCTTAGCTTTCATCTCAGCTCTTATCGCAGCTTTCATCGCAGCTCTCATCACAGCTCTCATTGCAGCTCTCATTTCTGCTTTCATCGGAGCTCTTATTTCAGCTCTTATATCAGCTTTCCTCGTAGCTCTCATTTCAGCTCTCATCGCTGGTCTTATCGCAGCTCTTATCTTAGCTCTCATTGCAGCTCTCATCTCAGCTCTCATCGCAGCTCTCTTCTCAGCTCTTATCTCAGCTCTCATCTCAGCTTTCATCTCAGCTCTCATCTCCTCTCTCATCGCAGCTCTCGTCGCAGCTCTCATCTCAAATCTCATCTTAGCTCTCATCTCAGCTTTAATCTCAGCTCTCATCTTAGTTCTCATCGCAGCTCTTATCGCAGCTCTCATCTCAGCTCTCATCTTAGTTCTCATCTCAGCTCTCATCGCAGCTCTCATCTCAGCTCTCATCTCAGTTCTAATCTCAGCTCTCATCTCAGCTCTCATCTCAGCTCTCATCTTAGCTCTCATCTCAGCTCTCATCTCAGCTCTCATCTTAGTTCTCATTGCAGCTCTCATCGCAGCTCTCATCTCAGCTATCATCTCAGCTCTCATCTCAGCTCTCATCTCAACTCTCATCGCAGCTGTCATCGCAGCTCTCATCTCAGTTCTCATCGCAGCTGTCATCGCAGCTCTCATCTAAGTTCTCATCGCAGCTTTCATCGCAGCTCTTATCGCAGCTCTCATCTCAATTCTCATCTCAGCTCTCATCTCCTCTCTCATCGCAGCTCTCGTCGCAGTTCTCATCTAAAATCTCATCTTAGCTCCCATCTCAGCTTTAATCTCAGCTCTCATCGCAGCTCTCAGCGTAGTTCTCATCTCAGATCTCATCTCAGCTCTCATCTCAGCTTTCATCGCAGCTCTCGTCGCAGCTCTCATTGCAGCTCTCATTTCTGCTCTCATCGGAGCTCTTATTTCAGCTCCTATATCAGCTTTCCTCGTAGCTCTCATTTCAGCTCTCATCTCAGGTCTTATCGCAGCTCTTATCTCAGCTCTCATTGTACCTCTCATCTCAGCTCTCATGGCAGCTCTCCTCTCAGCTCTCATCTCAGCTCTCATCTCCTCTCTCATCGCAGCTCTCTTCGCAGCTCTCATCTCAGATCTCATCTCAGCTCTCATCTCAGCTCTCATCGCAGCTCTCATCGCAGCTCTCATTTCAGCTCTCACAGCAGCTATCATCTCAGCTCTTATCTCAGTTTTCATCTCAGCTCTCATCTCAGCTCTCATCTTAGCTCTCATCTCAGCTCTCATCGCAGCTCTCATCTCAGCTCTTATCTCAGCTCTCATCTCAGCTCTCATCGCAGCTCTCATCTCTACTCTTATTTTAGCTTTCATCTCAGCTCTCATCACAGCTTTCATCGCAACTTTCATCGCAGCTCTTATCTCAGCTCTCATTTCTGCTTTCATCGGAGCTCTTATTTCAGCTCTTATATCAGCTTTCCTCGTAGCTCTTATTTCAGCTCTCATCTCAGGGCTCATTGCAGCTCTTATCTCAGCTCTCATCTTAGCTCTCATCTCAGTTTTGATCTCAGCTCTCATCGCAGCTCTCAGCGTAGTTCTCATCTCAGATCTCATCTCAGCTCTCATCTCAGCTCTCATCGCAGCTCTCATCTCAGCTCTCATCACAGCACTCATCTCATTTCTCATCTGAGTTCTCATCTCAGCACTCATGTCAGCTGTCATCTCAGCTCTCATCGCAGCTCTCATCTCAGCTCTCATCTCAGCTCTCATCTTAGCTCTCATCTCAGCTCTCATCTCAGCTCTCATCTTAGTTCTCATCGCAGCTCTCATCGCAGCTCTCATCTCAGCTCTCATCTGAGCTCTCATCTCAGCTCTCATCGCAGCTCTCATCTCAGCTCTCATCTCAGCTCTCATCTCAGCTCTCATCTCAGCTCTCATCGCAGCTCTCATTTCAGCTTTCATCGCAGCTCTCATATCAGCTCTCATCTCAGCTCTCATCTGTTTAATTTTTGTTCTTCTAGCAACTTATTCCACTTGGAACCAAAATTTAAGAGTTCCATTGGTAGATTATCTTGTGCCAATTCAGGATAAAACTTCGTGATCTTTTTGTGAAAAATATGCCAACAAGTTTGGACGGAAAGAGAAACTCGACGGGTGAAAGCATTCAAAGACGTGGGACAACTTCTTGTGAAATGCAAATTTCGACCCTAAGCGGAGCTTTGTCATCGCAACTTTCGTCGTGATATGAAATCTTTTTCTTTCGTATTCTCTTTCTTAACGACGTCAAGCGGAATTTTATTTTCAAAGAATTGCTCATTTACTTTATTTATAAACTCTTCAGTCTCTTCCGCAATTTTATGAAATTCTAGGAAAATTTCTTCAGGGATAGTAGTCTCCTAGACCATGCGGTATTCTACAAAGAAATCCATACCTGATATTTGCAGATACTTTGAGATAGGTATGCATACAAATTCTTCTGAACATTGCGAAAATAATTGTCTTATTCTTCAACATGTTAAAACGTAGTCGTGGTTAACCAGCAGACCACCGGTCCCCACGATCACCGGCCCATCGGGCTAGCGCCCGATCGCCCGGCTCCCCAGTCCGGCTCGCATATACGTAATCTGCAGACGCATAAGGTATAACCCATCACATCGTTTATTCCGAAGTCGTACAGCCAATCAAAACAGAAGTAAACTGCAGACGTGTTGAATTATAATACGTCTACACTTTACGCAAGCACCGTGACCACTATTTTTTCTTATTTATTGTATCTTGAGTTGATAAATAGAGACTATTATTATTACTGTGTGTTTTCTTGAAATGTTTGGTTCATTCCGATTAAACGAAGTTTTGGTCAGGTCTAATTAGATTCTATTATTTAACTTTGAAATAAGAATTTTCTCGCGTTACTGCATGGTTGTAATATGACTGCTTTTCGGCCAAATTTCGAGTTACCAGCGATCACTATGCAAAAAAAATAATGTGTACAACACGTATGAAGGCAACTTTTTTTACTTATTTGCTTGATACATTCGGACTTCGCCATCGTTAATAAAACTGCAAATTCATGAAAAAGTATGATTTTTATAATTAGTTGCACAATATACTATTGTACAACTGTCACTAAAAATCAGCAAAATTATTTTTATGGACTAAATGTAACTTTTATTAATCCTTTATCTAATAGACTTGTCTGTCTGGGACGCTGATCCGTCCGGGACGCTGTTTCAGCAGCCAAACCGTATGAGATAGAGAAAAAAGTTATTAAAGTTATATGTTTGGAATGGTCATGTCAGCTCAGGAACCGAATTTCAGTCACGTGACACTTCCGGTTTTCGAGAAATCACAAAAAAGACCGTTTTTCAAATAGAACGCGTATTAAATAAAAATGTTTCAGTGGCCAAACGGAGCTGCGACCCTCTGCGCCTTAAAACGTCGATCGGGTTAGGCAACCACTTTGACACCTTCCAGGTGTGGGTGGTTGCCTAACCGATCGAGATTTGAAGGCGCGTTAAATGAGACATTTGTCTCACTGGACTGCTAGTTTGAGTATAATATAGCAAGCCGTGGTAGACATTTTTCAAAATAATCATGTTAGTTTTGACATTTGATTAGAATACAGAAAGCGTTACTATTTGTTTTTTAAATAACGAGCTGTCGAACAACTGAAAATTATTGATTTTCCTTAGTTACCTGACAAATATTGGTTTACTAAGTAGTATTTTCAACACATGTTAAAAGTGTTTACTTTTAAGGTGCTCTCTCATAATATTTAATTTTGACGTATATAAGTGTAGTTACCTGGAACAAAAATGTCGTTTTTAATGACAGTTGTAAAAAAAGTGATTTTTTGCCAGAGTGGTAGTTTTACGAGGGTAAAAATTACTTTATGTTAGACTGAGTTATAAAATAGTGCTTTATTAGATAGTTTTGCGTTTATAAAGTAGCTCTTTATTTCACTCTACAGATGAAAGTGCGCGTTGCTATGGAAATAAATAAATAAAACGGTCAGATTCTAAATTCATTTGTAGTTTTTGCAATACTTAATATAAATTTAATTATTTTTATATTTGTGGAAAAAATAACATTTACTTCTTGCGATAAAATTTTTCCCCCGTAAAATTACCATGACACTGCTCGTTGTCAAATCATCCCCCGAAAAGAAACTATACTTTTATCTTTTGAGGACAAATATACTATTTACGTATAGTAATGTCACAATGTGGTTATTATAACACCGAAAACAGTGCTATAATGGAGTATATCAAAGCACAGTTTTTGTATTGTTATTTTCATATCAAAAACATTGAAACGGCCTATCTTGTTCCAGCCAACTGACAGATTGTCATATTTATGAAGTGTCATAATTAAAAGTTTTCGATTATTTTTGTGGAAAGTAAATAAAATTAGTGTATTATCCTCGTTTAATAATAGTATACAGGGTTTTCCGATTGCTTTTCACCATGTATCAGTTGTGTTTCACTATTTGTCAAATGTAATTCCCATTTGTCCATATATTGACAAGTGTTGACAAGAAGGAAAAGCATTTGAGATAAAGTGAAACACAACTGATTCATGGTGAAAAGCAATCGGAAAACACTGTATTAAAATACAAGTTGCAGAAGGCATCTATTCAAGCAGGAATTTGAAATTCCGAAACGAGCCGCATAGCTGCGAGTTGAGGAACAAATGAGTGCTTGAAGGATCTTCTGCAACTAGTGTTTTATACTATTTTTTCTATTGTGCCGCTTTATACCATTTTATAAATTAAAAATAAAAATGTTTTCTATTTTGCATTTAGAATAACTCCATTCTAGCACCCAAATGACGTCATTTTATTGCGACTTATTCTGACATTTAAATGACGTCATTTGGTTGCTAGAATGGAGTTAATCTTAACGCAAAATAAAAACAAAATTATTGCAGCTCTCGTTCTATTGGAGCACTCCTCGTTACTCACGTCGTGCCCCAAACCCACTCGTGCTACAATGGGCCCTTTTATTAAACTAGTATAATAATATGCTACTCCTACGACAGTGCAGAAAGTACTTACTTTCTGCACTCTCATGTAAGAATGCACGCTTCTTGGACTAACTCTTAAAATTGATGTTAAAAATAATTCACTTAGGACACTGGTTCAATAAATAGTTATTTTTGTAATTAGAACCCCATAGTATATTGTACAACTAGTTATGAAAGTCATACTGTTTTTCACGAATTTGCAAATGAGTAAAACAAGTTGCTTTCATATGTGTTGTTCACGTTATTTTTTGCATAGTGATCCTTGTAACTCAAAATTTGGTCGAAAGGGACTTCGGACTTCAACAACTGGACGTTTTAGAACGTAAAAGTATTTTGCGTCTGGTTGCGTGTGTCTGTTTTGTGTGTACGAAAATGAATCGCTTCACACATTGAAAACAAAATGAAAATGTCTCCTTTTTTACTGTTCGAAAAATTACATTTTGTAAGCGCTAAATTTGGTTAGATACAGCTTGTATTTGTATATCTACCGGCATTTTTTCGGTCTGTAAACTTTGGTTGGTCGAAATATAAACATGCCAAGCTAACCGTTTACAAATTTTTACTCGTAGCCCTGTGGGAGCATACTTTCCATATTTAAGCAATTTATAGTAATTTTAGCCGGCACTTTAAATATTCTTTTCACGAACTAACAACTAGTTCTTTGACTACGCGTAAAACAAGATATACCATGTCAAAGCGAAACCACTGAGTAAACTGCAGACGTCTAATGCCCCTCTGTGTCTGCACTTTACATAAACTTTCATTGGCTCCATATTAATCAATTACCGATTGTAGCCGAACAGTTGTCTGCGTCTGCAGATTACGTATATGCGGCCGGATTTTCCTCAGCCTTGCGATTTGAACCGGGCTCGGTGAGACCATTCACAGTTGGGCACCAAATTAACCCGGGTGTAGTCGCGCGTCCTAAACTTCCGTTAGTGGACGCGCCCCGGTCGGTTCAACCGCAGTTAGTTTTTTAACAGAATGTATGTAAATTAATAAAAATCTTTTTCATAACACCTACTTGTTATTTGTTAATAACAGAACTGTCAACCTGACTGAAAAGTTCCTCATAACAGCCATGGCCATGGCTCAGATAAACTCATTGGCATCGGCGTGACGGCATGGGCCACAAATTTATCCTCGTTTGTTAGATGCCTACTAACGGCCTTATATCGATAATAACTATAACATTTCTCTTGCACTTTATTAGGAAAGCATAATAAACGATTTTACAGCGTAACATTCATTTATAATACCAGATAAATGAAAAAATAATTGAGTTACGTTAGATCAACCGCATTAACAAAAAAACGGTTTAATTTTTTTTAAAATGTGCTGAAATGTCACTAAAAATGGCAAAACTGCATTTTAGGAGAATTTTTAAAAGTTCAAGTCGCAAAGGAGCTGCATTAGAAAGCTACAGCAATTTTTTAAAATGTGCGGTTGAATCGACCATAGCGCGACCACTCCCGGGTTAACTGTGCTCTACTCAGAACCACAGACCTAAGAGATAGAGTAACAAGGTCAACATAACACACACAGACACCTCACACAATAGATGCTGTGCAAGCATTAAAAGGCGCGGTTCAACTTTGTATCCCGAATCCGGGGCAAGTTGAGCATTGTACCGCCAGATGCAAGCACATAAAGCACCAGCCTCTACACCGCAAGGTAAAACGAGGTTATCGATTATACATCCATACATAATACATTTTAAACTGGCATTATTATTATTATCTCTATAATAGCAACCATAAGTAACTGTTTATAATGTTTATATGCTAGCGAGTTAATTCTCTTCTTAAATCGCTAGTGAATTAATAGTAGATTGTTCTACAAGTTAAGAAAAGTGAGAGTTTTCCAGCGAATGTAAAAGTTTTACGTGGAATTTTCCAATGTGTTGAACATGCAATTTTTCCTTGTAGCTGACAAAAATATCTTTTTAAATAATTTTTGTTAAAGTATGGAAGCGCAATGTTTACTGTACTGTATAAATATAAATAACCATTAAACATTCTAGAATAGACCTTACTTGAAAATGGATGAATTTGTTATTAAATCATTTAGTTTCAATTTAAACTGCAGTGTTCTATAGCATTCGGTTACTTATTTTAAGTGTTTGTTAAAATATTGTTTTTAAATTAGAAAGTTCCTTCATATTTTTATTTCGTAGCCTCTTTTACCTTTCGGTGTCGGGGACCATTCATCTTTCATCTCTTTTTATTTACTGTGTAGTTGTATATTTATTTTAAGACGGTTTATTTAAGCTTCTCACAGATTACGGAGGCGGTTGCCCTTAATAAAGGGATCCGACACAAAGTTCCTTCCCCGCATAACCGTTATTTGCAATTTGTTGACATGCGGTTTTACTTACAGCATCAGGTCTTCGATCTCTTCCTTGAATTCTGGTATTCTAGCCGTCATTACTTGCAGAATTTATTGTCCAGTCCAATTGTCCTGCCAAAACATAAATTTACGATACGCATTTGTCTAGCAAGGTACTGGCCTACGGGGAAATTTTAGAACCGTCTACAGTTTTCTTGATAAATGTATGTATGTATGTATGTATTATCATTACCCTCATTTTACCTTGCGGTGTAGAGGCTGGTGCTTCATGTGCTTGCATCTGGCCGTACAATGCTCAACTTGCCCCGGATTCGGGATACAAAGTTGGAGCGCGCCTTTTGTGCTTGCACAGCAACCATTGTGTGAAGTGTGTGTCATGTAGTCTGTTCAGTAAACATAAAAATACAAAGTGGCCTTTGATTTCCAAAAGTTCATGAGTGTACTTCCAAAATGCATCTTTGTCTTCGAATGTACTTACAAAAAGTTACTAAAACAAATAGGTTAAGGGTGTGACATTTATCTAGCATCTAGCAAAAAAATTAAACTGTTTTTGTGTTTACTGAATGCCCTATAGATCACGATGGCGAAAACAGAAAAACAATTGATTATCAGATTTTCAAATTATTCACAAAAATTAAAAATTACTTATAGTAAATACACCTATGGAATAAGTTGTTCCATTTCAAAAAATGTTAATTTTGCGAATAACTCGAAAGTTTGATGCTCAATTGTTTTTCTGTTTTTGCAATCGTAATCTACGTGAATAGTACTACAAATGCTAATATAATAGAAATCGTAGCTTTAACTTTGAGCACCCTGTATGTAGGGCTGTGTGAACCATACTTTTTTTGAACCGAACTTTTCTAGTAAATGTTCAAACAAACATTGCAACCAAACTCGTATTAAAATTTTTTAGCTTTCAAAACTAATTAATTTCATCGCATTTACAAAGTATTTAAAAACATTTCTTAATTGTAAGTATTTACTTTAGTTCTTAATATTAAAAATAATATGTTTTATTAAATATCACTATTTTAAATAAATTGAGCAATTTAATTAATTCCCAATTTTATTGCAATTTGTCATCTCAATCTTATCTCCTGTGGAGAACTATCACATCTATAACAACTAATTTGCCATGTTGTTCAAAATTTGCAGAACAATTCTACTGTAGTGGAAGAGGAGTTATTGGTAGTGGAAGAATTAGTGGTAGTAAGTATTAAAAAATTAGTATTAAATTACCTAATAATAAATTATTTTATTACAGGAGGCACTGGAGTGAGTGCCAAATAGTAGCAGTTAAAATGTAATGATTATAAAAATAAATATATACATTGTGATTTTTTTATCTCGTTACAGCACATATTACGTGCATCGCTTTTTCATGTGTTTAAAATGTTGGTAACGTTTGAAATAAACTAATTTCATAGATGCCACTGCGGCAACTATGAAATTCGTTTATTTCAAATGTTATCAAAATTTCAAACACTCATGAAAAACCGTTGCACGTAATATGTGCTGTAACGAGATAAAAAAACTATAGTGTATATGCAATTTCATTGTGGGAATTCACGTGGAGCGTGTAATTGGCACTTTGAAACAAAAGTACAAGATTTTAAGTGATACATTACCACTTCAACACAGTTCTGGAGTCAATTTTTAACAGCAGCGACAACTTTCTTTGTGACATGTGGAATAGGTGTCCTGGGGATACCACATAAAAAAAACGTGCCGTACTCTGCCTCATGGTGGTGTGGAAAGGAGTGCAGAGTACGTGCTTCATAAGCTTCTTTTAATAGCTATTAACATTTGAGGTAGGCCTGCCGAAAATATTAATAGGCGCTACATTCCTAGTTATCTTATTATATTTTTCCCGCTGCTTATAAAATTTTTTCTAGATTGAAAAAAATCGTTTGGTTTGTCACCTGACACCAGGATTAATATTCGTGAGTCGTGTTACCTGTGAGTGTCACACGTCACATAAACACTTGCAATTATAAACAAAACGTCTAAGTCTGCATCTTGCGTTGCTAATTTTATTATCCTAGGAAATTAATAATAATATTAAGTTCCGTTGTCAAGGGAAAGCAGCAAACAAATATAATCACCGACTTACACGTTTTGTTACTAAGGCTGTATCACTGACTTACATGAACAGCAGCGGGAAAAATGTTTTAAGTGTCTTTATTTTAATATAGAAATAATCTTTTTGTAACCATTATACATTTTCTGAATAAATTTACTAAATGTGTTTGAATTTAAATTGTTTTTAAATAAATTTTGACCATAAAATGTTATTACATGTTATCAAATCTATTTTTTATCAATAGTTAAGTCATATTTATTTGCCATGTCAGTGAATAGCAATCATACGCGTTCCATATCAGGACCCTTACACAAACAATATACAGTATGTCCCCGGATTGAGTTTACAATAGGTATGATTGACCAAAAATTTTCGAATTGGAATTTCATGTTTTGGAATTCCGCCCTGCTTGGTGTGAAACGAATTTTAAGAATATTTTCAGTTTTTGAAAAACAAGTAGGCCTTGACAGGGAAGCGAAAACTATTTTATTTTCAGGTAAACTACCCTTTTTGTTCATGATACGGCAAAACTGTATTAAGAAAAGTTAAATTTTGCCGTATCATGAACAAAACGAGTAGTTTACCTAAATTGTTTTCGCTTCCCTGTAAAGGCCTACTTGACTTTAAAAAATCGAAAGTAAACTAAAAATAAGTTTCACACCAAGCAGGGCGGAATCCCAAAATATGAAATTCCAATTCGAAAATTTTTGGTCAATCATACCTATTGTAAACTCAATCCGGGGACATACTGTATACTGTTACATACTGTTCAGTATACGATTTACTTTTTCTAATTTGGCTTCAAACGAAGCAACCTTGGCAAAGCCGCTTTTACTTCTTGCCTTTAAGTCGTGCAACGTGTCGGAAATTACTTTATTCACGACAACTTTAAAGTCATTGGATTGCAATAGAAGTGCAACAACTTGCTTTGCGATTTCGGTAGCGTCTACACCACAATCACTAACAGAAGAAGCTGCTCTAGTTTTCATCGACATTTTAAAATTTTATTTAAGGAATATACAGAGCACTGCAGAAACGTGTGTTACTCGGTTCACAACATACTCCCGAATCCATTGCTTCTTCGGTTTCCTGCTAGAATTTATAAATTGTAACACACATTATGTATTATAATAGGACAAATAACTTACGAATGAAACTCCTTTCAGCCTGTGGCGTACAGCATTAGTCGGAGCCCAATTCAGTACTGCAAAGTGATAAATACAGCAATCATAGACGTTCCATATCCGGACCGTTACACAAACAATATATACTGTTACATACTATCCAGTATACGATTTACTTTTTCTAATTTGGCTTCAAACGAAGCAACCTTGGCACAAGCCGCCTTTACTTCTTGCCTTTAAGTCGTGCAACGTGTCGGAAATTACTTTATTCACGACAACTTTAAAGTCATTGGATTGCAATAGATGTGCAACAACTTGCTTTGCGATTTTGGTAGCGTCTACACTACAATCACTAACAGAAGAAGCTGCTCTAGTTTTCATCGACATTTTAAAATTTTATTTAAGGAATATACAGAGCACTGCAGAAACGTGTGTTACACAACATACTCCCGAATCCATTGCTTCTTCGGTTTCCTGCTAGAATTTATAAATTGTAACACACATTATGGATTATAATAGGACAAATAACTTACGAATGAAACTCCTTTCAGCTTGTGGCGTAACCGTGAAGCATTAGGCCCCTTTCAGACGAAACGACTTTTCGCCGTGCGCCGTGTACGGCACAGCGCCGTGTATTCCAAAGATGCGTCGTAGAGCACACGACTTTTCGCCGTGGATATCACGGCGTACTTTTGGCCGTGATGTAGGTTTCAAATCGTATCTCCGTTTTCAGTCTTGTGCAATGGATGACCGAGAACGATTGCTGTGCTTATACTTACTTTATTTACAACGAAAAAAGCGAAGACGTAATAGAAAAGTATGGGTTCATCCAGTCAATATTGCAAGGCCTATTGCTGGCGCTTTTGTCACTTTGTTTAGCACTTTGCAAAGTGATGAAAACAAATTTTTCAATTATTTTAGAATGTCGATAGCGACATTCCAAGAGCTTTTGAATAAAGTGCAAGGTCAACTCATTCGACGAAATACCAATATGAGAGACGCTATCCCACCAGTGGAAAGACTTGCTGTCACTTTGAGGTAAGAAAATATTAAGATACATATTTGGTTTTTTTAACTTATTTATTACCTTAACAACTGGACTGAGTTTTATACATGTGTTACCGTCATTTTAACAAATTCAATAAAAATTTCAAACTAAACTGATGCATCATCGCAGTATGCCAGAAAAACGTCGTATTCACCTTAAGTTTTATTACATAGAAAATAATATACAGGGTGGCCCGAAATGTTTTCTTCATTTGTTCGTTGAGTATCTCGAAAAGTGGTGTAGGTGCGTCGACACATCTTGTGGTTAAAGGCTAGGCCTCGGAAATGTAGTTGCAGTGAATCGGTTCACCAATGAACAACGTGCCATTTGCGCTATATCATCTTTCCATCTTTCCGATCCGACCATATTCCCAGGAGAAGTGATCTCTAGGCGGAGGGACAGTATTTGGAGGCCAAGAATTCCAGATTTAAAACCCATGGATTTATCCCTATGGTGTTGTCGCAAATCAAAGGTTTAGAGTGCAATTCCACGGAACTGTAACCAACTAAAAAAAAGATTCGTGAAGAATCGATGTAAAATTTTAAGTTCTGGGCGGCCAATTAATGTCGTCCAGGTTAGAGATCGCTTTTCATGGGGATATGATCCGAACGGCGTTTATGGAAAAGTTTTCCCATATGGCACGTTATACACCGGTCAACCGATCCATTGCAACTAAATTTCCAAGGGATTGCCCTTAACCACAAGGTGTGTTGGCGCGCCTATACCACTTTTTGAGATATTCAACGAACAAATGAGGAAAATATTTCGTACACCTTGAACTACATATAATTAGTTATAGCAGAAAACATATATGGTAATTTTTAATTATTAAGGTCGGTAAAGTTAAAGTCGCTGATGTCAGATTGCTCCGATGTCACGTCTGATTCTGGAGACTGAACACTTGAATGTATTGGTGGTGGTATATCGCTGCGAGAAGGTTTGCGGCTGCAAAAACTGCATGCAGGCTGTGTTATCCATTTTTCTCCATAATAAGTATGAGAAGCAGCATAGTCTGATGGCGGTACGGATGGTGTGTATATTTGCGGTGGTGGTAGGTTCCATAGCGAAGATTGGCGCCCTGTAGTGGGAACAAGGGTTGATAGTTGCGGACGGTGTATGTCTTGCAAATTTTTAACACGGCTGCTTGAAACTGAATGACTTGGTCGTCTTTAAGCAAGTTGCAAGGATGGTAATATACCTTTAAAAAACACATGTGTCTGTCTTCAGGCTGTTTCCAATTTCTCCACGATCAGTTTTTCAAGTTCGGTATATTTTTGATTTTTTTTTGCCTTTTTTACCGGCGGAGGACTACTACGGCGACGAAATCATCTGCAGTTGTCTCGGAGACACCAGCTTCTTCCTCATTCATCTCTTCAGATTTTTCCTCTTCTTCTTGTCCCCTTCAAAACTAGAAGCACTTGCATTTCTAGCAGCATTCTTCCGAAGAAAAGATAATTGGTCGTTATAAACGTATTTTTTTACAGTTTTGGCTTTAGAACCGGTAAATCTTTTGTCCTGTGAGCTTCTTCAAAATATTTATTCCATCTGTCTCTTATATTAATCCATTCTTGCGTATTTCTGTACCTGAAAAAAGAGAAAAAATTCCAAAATTGATACTTTTTACTGTATTTTGTGTGTATATGTGTACGTTTATATATTATACACACATAGTGAGTATTTACACAGCCGTCTCATTATGTTCCAGGTACTTGGCCAGTGGAAATACATTTACAGATTTGCACTATGGATATCGAATGGGAATATCGACGATATCAGAGATAGTCGACAATGTGTGTGACAGCATATGGTCCAATTTATTACATGAATGCATGCCTCCATTGACATTGGAAACACTAGAGTCTGTTGCTTCCGGATTTGAAAAAAAAGCTCAGTTTTCACATTGCATTGGAGCAGTGGACGGAAAGCACATAAGACTGATAAAGCCCGAACATAGTGGATCGCTTTTTTTTAACTATAAAGACTATTATTCACTTCTTTTGCTTGCTGTGGTGGATTCTGACTATCGGTTTTTATTTGTGGATATAGGAGCATACGGCAAGGACTGTGATTCAACGATTTTCAAAGAGACTGCACTTTGGGCGAGCATTGTAAACGAAACTTTGCCTCTCCCAAAACCAAAACCGTTGGGCACCTCTAATAATATACGTGTTCCTTATGTGTTTATAGGCGATGAAGGATTTGGTATCCACACTCATCTAATGAGACCGTTTTCTGGAAAAATACATAATATGGAGAAAAGAATATTTAACTATCGTTTGAGCAGAGCGAGGAGATATGTTGAGTGTGGTTTTGGCATCTTATCAAATAAATGGAGAATCTTCCATAGACCCCTAAATGTTTCAACAGAGCTAGCTGTTAAAATAGTTAAGGCGTGTTGTATTCTCCACAACTTCGTGAGGGTAAGAGATGGGTACAACTTTGATGACACACTCGTAGTGAATGGCTTTCAAGACATTGAGAATCTTGAGATCAGACGAGGAAAAAAAACTGGTGAAGACATTCGAAAACTGTTTGCAGACTACTTCCTGAGCGCCGAAGGATCAGTTCCCTGGCAGAATTCTATGGTGTAGGAAACTTTTGAGTGGGGAAGGAGGGTAGTTATATTCCTACATATTTTTAAGATAGAATAACTATTTAATGTGTTCAGATGGTTCTGAGAATATAATTTTATTCGAAAATAAAACCTGTGTATTTCTTTTAACCAAAATCTTAGGAAGTAGCAAGACTTGGTATTTGTAAATATATATAAAGTAAAGTATATTCAAAAATTAATCTCATCTAGTATGGCTATGAAAGAACAAATCTTTAAAACTGGCTCGAATATATTTTATTTTTAGGTTAGATTTAAGAAAAAGTGTCTATTCGACCGGCACAAGCTTATTTGTTGGACAATTACATTACTTTTATGTGCCAATTTATTTATTTCAATATAATATTGTAATAATAAGATGGATACAAAGAATATTTAATAATACCATTTAACAGTTTGATTTAAATATAAGTATGGAAGCAAATTTTAAAGGCGCTGGTTTGCACTTCCACAGCCATACTAGATGAGATTAATTTTTGATCCTACTATAGATAGGTATTAAAATTCACGTGTTGTGATTACTTACCATACTTATTTTTCTCGCTATCGCTCAGATTTTCAAACTCTGGATTCAAACGCAAGCACACTTCCATCCATGCAGCGGTGGTTTCTGTTCTGGACTTGTACTCTTCTAAACTTTTGTCCCAAAGAACTGGTCTTTCTTCTATTGCAGAAATTAATATTTCCACGTCAACGTCTTGGTCCCTAGTATCCATTTTAATAACAGTTTTACTCGCAAACAATGCACAATACACTCACATCCGCCCTGTTCAGGAATCAAATTGCAAGTGGTTGCAATTTGCATGACTGCAGTCTGGAGCTTATCTGCAAACACGCCGTTTAAAAGCCGTTTCGTCTGAAACGCTCTATATACCACAGTGTATATCAAGACGCCGTGTACGGAACGGCGCCGTGTCCGAGCTTGATAAACGCCGTGGTGTTCACGGCGGCCGTGTACGGCTTAAGTCGTGGCCGTCTCATATGAAAGGCTCCATATGAATCAATAGTCTTCAAAATGCACGGCATTGTGCCGTACACGGCGCACGGCGAAAAGTCGTTTCGTCTGAAAGGGGCCTTAGTCGGAGCCCAATTCTTGCTTTTGCAAAATTTAGACCAATTTTTGGGAAATCTGAACAACGTTATTCCCTTACCTTGCTTTGTACTACAATTATCTGATGCACAGGAGACCATTATCATAGAATTAATACTTGTAGCCACTGCTAGAAGACATTAGTTATTGCCAGGCCAATCTGAAATTTTGTAGGTTATCTAACCTAATCGTTAAAGACACGCCTTCTTAGCGTGTGCGTGTGGCTTCAATTTTGGGAGCCTTCAATAAGCAGATATGAACATTAACTAAAGTGGAATTACCTTCGAAGCTGAGTCAATAGTTTTAAAAAACACAAGAAATATGCATAATAAATCATTGTATTCTGTGATAATATCGCTGTTAAAAGTTAAGGGAAGTTTGTTTACAAAAACCCGAAAATAGAAATGGTGGAATGCAACCATAGTACTTTTAGTTGTGTAAACACGACTTGTAGTCTTCTGCATTATTATAAGTGAGTGGACTTACCTTCGAAGCTGAGTCAATAGTTTTAAAAAACACAAGAAATATGCATAATAAATAATTGTATTCTGTGATAATATCGCTATTAAAAGTTAAAGAAGTTTGTTTACAAAAACCCGAAAATAGAAATGGTGGAATGCAACCATAGTACTTTTAGTTGTGTAAACACGACTTGTAGTCTTCTGCATTATTATAAGTGATGACATTGACTCAAAACTTATTTTTCCAAACAAACAATTAATAGAAGTATGGACATGCATGCTACTTTGAGAACAGTACGTGTAAAAATAGCACCTGCGTCGTGTTGTATAGGAAATGATGAAATTGCACAATCGAGTACGTACTAAACCAAAGATCGAGAATCCATCTGGCGACGCCACGCAAAAAGCGCGGTTGCGAAACGGAAGCGGCGCAGAACGTTCCTTAATTTCTCTCTCTCTAACTCATGCGGGGAACGTACGGATTACGTCATGTTGTGCAACACATTTGGTATGCAGGGACTTAACCGGAACGTGAAAGTCAGACAATGGGCCACCCAAACCGGCAATTAACATACGATAAGCCGACTACGTCATTCATACGGCACACAAACATATCTGAATTTAAGTCGACGACCATAAAATAAGCTGAAAACGCTAATATTCGAAATGAACAAAATTAAGTTTTAAAACATCACTGAACAATTTATGCGTAAATGAAACAGGACAAACACTAACGTTAGGAATACAAAAGCGGAAAGCGCTAAATGCAAAAATTGTTCTTACAAAATAGGTATTTACTTTATTTACTACGCTTGTGACTCTGACTTAATTAGTAGGCCCTGCTTCATGCTTTATTCCAAACAAACAATTAATAGAAGTATGGACATGCATGCTACTTTGAGAACAGTTATGTGTAAGAAAACCACCTGCGTCGTGTTGTATAGCAAATGATGAAATTGCACAATCGAGTACGTACTAAACCAAAGATCGAGAATCCATCTGGCGACGCCAAGCCAAAAAGCGCGGTTACGAAACGGAAGCGGCGCAGAACGTTCCTTAATTTCTCTCTCTCTAACTCATGCGGGGAACGTACGGATTACGTCATGTTGTGCAACACATTTGGTATGCAGGGACTTAACCGGAACGTGAAAGTCAGACAATGGGCCACCCAAACCGGCAATTAACATACGATAAGCCGACTACGTCATTCATACGGCACACAAACATATCTGAATTTAAGTCGACGACCATAAAATAAGCTGAAAACGCTAATATTCGAAATGAACAAAATTAAGTTTTAAAACACCACTGAACAATTTATGCGTAAATGAAACGGGAAAAACACTAACGTTAGGAATACAAAAGCGGAAAGCGCTAAATGCAAAAATTGTTCTTACAAAATAGGTATTTACTTTATTTACTACGCTTTTGACTCTGACTTGATTAGTAGGACCTGCTTCATGCTTTATTATTACAATGACATTGACTCAAAACTTAATTTTCCAAACAAACAATTAATAGAAGTATGGACATGCATGCTACTTTGAGAACAGTACGTGTAAAAATACCACCTGCGTCGTGTTGTATAGGAAATGATGAAATTGCACAATCGAGTACGTACTAAACCAAAGATCGAGAATCCATCTGGCGACGCCAAGCCAAAAAGCGCGGTTGCGAAACGGAAGCGGCGCAAAACGTTCCTTAATTTCTCTCTCTCTAACTCATGCGGGAAATGTACGGATTATGTCATGTTGTGCAACACATTTGGTACGCAGGGACTTAACCGGAACGTGAAAGTCACACAATGGGCCACCCAAACCGGCAATTAACATACGATAAGCCGACTACGTCATTCATACGGCACACAAACATATCTGAATTTAAGTGGACGATCATAAAATAAGCTGAAAACGTTAATATTCGAAATGAACAAAATTAAGTTTTAAAACATCACTGAACAATTTATGCATAAATGAAACGGGAAAAACACTAACGTTAGGAATACAAAAGCGGAAAGCGCCAAATGCAAAAATTGTTCTTACAAAATAGGTATTTACTTTATTTACTACGCTTTTGACTCTGACTGGATTAGTAGGACCTGCTTCATGCTTTATTATTTCAATGACATTGACTCAAAACTTAATTTTCCAAACAAACAGAAGTATGGACATGCATGCTACTTTGAGAACAGTACGTGTAAGAAAACTACCTGCGTCGTGTTGTACAGCAAATGATGAAATTGCACAATCGAGTACGTACTAAACCAAAGATCGGGCTTGCTTCTGATTTGAATTATTATGTCACTTTAAACCATTATACAGCATGCGCAATTAATAGGGAAAAGAAAGCTTACATAGAATACATTTTTCAAGGCAAATGTTAATGCTGTTGTTCCCCAAGTGCGAAAACAAGCCCTTGTAACTCCATTGCGTAAAAACAAAGATCCAAGCAAATATAATGACCTACACCCATAAGAATCTAGCAAAAATAGTCAATGTGCAATTTCTTTCTTATTGTGATAAATAGAGCGCGGATTCTTGGGCAATTGCCTAATTGCCATTTTTTTAGGCCCATATATGGGACTACGACAGAAATTTGTTTCATACAAAGACAAATTTTTAATGCATCTGTATTAAAGCCTAAATGCCTAAAATGTGAAATAAACGCCTAAGCAACGGTTTATACTGCCTAAAATAGGCTTTGGTTGTTTTTCGAATTTTAGTGGTTCAGAAACCTTATCCACTTTCATGAAAGTGCTTTTTGTTTGAGCGATGTGATTTCTTTTTATCTCAAAAGCCCTGTCCAAGCATGAAGAATTTTTGAAACAAAGTCCATGAACGTGAGGTTTTAAGTATTTTTTTGTTGGAATGCGTTTATGAATGGTTTTGAGTGAATCTACAAGAGTTTCTACATGACCACAACGCTCGAGCGAAGTTTTTGAACACACCCTGCCGATTCCGTTAGTTGTCAACAATCCCGATCGGGTTTCATCTTGTCTGTGAAACAGTTCGCCAGCAAAATGAAGATGTTAATAATTTAAACAGCAGTGCAGCATGCAATAAACTTAAGAATGCACTTTCTAAAAATCCTGGATATAAGAGTGTACGTAAGAAATTATTGAGCGGCGAAGAAGCAGAAATAGAAAATGTTGATATAAACTGGAGCATGTACATTTTGTACAAATACGCACCTAGTGTGTTCATTTTCGATGCTGCAAAATGTGTTTACTGAGAAGCGAAGTGGCAAATGCTCGATATTTTTAATATTGTACTTATATTATCATCAACTACCATATACATATTATATATTATCAAATTATCATTATTTTATTAGTTAGCATGACTAAGTAAGACATTATTTTTCCACCATTTACTTTTTGCTTATTCCATAGCATCTATTATTTGTTATTTGAATGTTTAAGCTTTACAATTAATAAAAATTAATACCTACAACATTTTTAGCCAATTGTTTTAAGTTCAAAAAATCAAAACAGTATTCTTTGCCTAATTTAGGCCAAACAGCCTAAACTGCTTACTTTAGGCTTTTAGTGCCTAAACCTGGCATTTTTGTAGCCTGAATAAGGAGCCTATTTTAACTTTTTTAACGGCCTAAAATCCGCGCCCTAGTGATAAATGCAATATAATACCAAATATACAAGCAGGTTTTATGTGCCAAAACAGCACAACCATGCTTTACTTAACAAAATTTGTAAAACCAGAGGTCCAAACTGCTGCCGCACTAACTCGTTTTAAACCATTGTACTCTGTTACCTGGTGCGGCTGCATCCTGGGCCTCTGGTTTTACAAATTTTAAAATAAAAAGGGATGGAGACATTACGTACGTCCCATAGCAGACAGGTTGGCTCTTGTAAAATTCAGCGATGACGAATCACGACAAATAGTAATAAAACGTCAGCTGAGGGGCAATTCCTTCGATAAATATATATCAAACCCAGTTTAAAAATTTAATATGCCTTAATTTATATGAAATATTGTATGAAATTGCAAATAGAAGGCTTTTAAACTAGTTGTTTTCTTAATTATGCAGAGAGTGCTCGTTTATACAGGGGAGGCAGGTTGACCGAATGGTTAAGGCATCAGATTTAAGTTCTGATCTCGAGAGAGAATGCGGGTTCGATTCCCGTGCCTGCCATATTTTTTTTTATATATTTATTATGAAAGTCTTGATTCTAAGTTAATTTATTCACGACTGCTCTACCAGAACAAACGACTGAGCTCCTTTTCGACTAAAATGGACCAAGAGCGGAAGATGTTGATTGTATCGCCGGAATTTGTCCAACGCCTTAAGTCTGGCGAGAATGCGGAGAAAAATATATTATCACAGCTTGATGACGAAATGCAAAAAGTTTTAAAGTCCAAATTAACTGATCACGATAAATGGGGGCAGTACAACCAAGTGTTACAAAGATTCCTTAATTTCACAAACCAGGCACGGCAGCCAATCAAAATACCTATTGAAGCAAGCAGTAACAGCCTATCAAATGCCGTTATTTTATCTACACTTCCCAAAACTTTTAAGAAAAAAGCTGAAGTTTTCCTATGCATTTTGAATGCCTCAAACGATGTGAGCTGGGATCACAAGGGTACCGTTACTATAAAGGGTGAAATTTTACCGGCGTCTAACATAGTCGATTTAGTTCACGACACTCTGACGCCTCGAAAAACTATTAATCCACCCGGACGTCTACAGTTTGCTGATTACATCAAAGAACTTAACGTTGCTCATGTGCTGCTGCCTAAACCTAAGCAGCAAAAAGTGCCAGCCCCGACTGGTACTACAGGAAAAACCGAAATGGAAACTGATAACTGCGAGTCCGATTTAGAATATAAATTAAAAACACCAGCTACTCATCCAAGTCCACATCAAAAAGGTTCAGTCAGAAGAACGCCGATAAGGAAACGCCTCCAAAAAAGGCCCGTTAGAAAAACGCCTCTAAGGCAGATGTCATCAACATCAAAAACGAAGGGAATTCTAGATTGGGAGCATCTTAAACTTTAAAATGACACAATGAAATTCTGATTTTATTACTTGCAGCCTTTTTAATTTGAAATGTTGTGCACCTAAAACTAGTTTTGTAAATTTTTAGAAAATAAGACATTCAGCTGTACATTTATTTTTATTTATTAAGTATTATACGAAATAAGAACAATATATTTGTTTATTACAAAGTGTTTGTTTTTTTTTAATTTCTACTCTGCTTTTGTTTTTCACGAATCTGCAATAATTACAAAATCTAAAGCTAAAATATTAGTATTTGAAGTTATTTTACAGTTACAAAGTGTAAAATTTCAAAAAATCAATCTACGATTTCATAATGGCGTGATATAATTTAAAAAATTGTGATTTTTTTAAATTTTGTGCGATACATTTTATAAAAAAGTGTAAAACATTTACAAAATTATGCTTACAAATAACTCTAAAACTGTTTTACATCATTTTCGTTATTATAAATCGTTTTGTAAAACGAAATGTGATAATTTTTTTAATGAGATGTGTAATTGCGTGATTTTTATTAAAATTTCATCGTGTGTTAAATTAAAATGTCATTTTTTGCATAATTTATGTGACATGATGTCAGTTTTTCTAAAAATTTATGTGAGATGATGTGTGATTGCGTGATTTTTGTTCAATTTTCATCGTGTTGAATAAAAATTTCGTTTTTTGTATAATTTCAAGTGACATGATGACAGTTTTTGTATAATTTATGTGATATGTCGATTTTTGTGAAAATTTATGTGAGATGATGTGTGATTGCGTGATTTTTGTTCAATTTTTATCGTGTGTTGAATAAAAATATCGTTTTTTGTATAATTTCAAGTGACATGATGACAGTTTTTGTATAATTTATGTGATATAATGTCGATTTTTCTGAAAATTTATGTGAGATGATGTGTAATTGCGTGATTTTTGTTCAATTTTCGTCGTGTGTTGAGTAAAAATGTCGTTTTTTGTATCATTTCAAGTGACATGATGTCAGTTTTTGTATAATTTATGTGACATGATGTCGATTTTTGTAAAAATTTATGACATGACGTGTAATTGCGTGATTTTTGTTCAATTTTGAATTAATTTTCGTAATAAAAATAAACAATAAGCCTACGTAACTAAAATTTTGTTTATCGAAATGCTTGTGGCATAATATTTTTCAATAAAATTGCTGTTTTTATTCAAATCTTACTAAAATTGCAACAAGTTAGAGAAAAAGGTGTAAAACATTTGCAAAATTATGCTTAGAAATAATTCGAAAACTGTTTTTACATCATTTTCGTTATTATAAAAGCGCTTTGCAAAACGAAATGTGATAATTTTTTCAGTGAAATGATGTGGGATGGCGTATTTTTTATCGCTTATTGAATAAAAATATCGTTTTTTGTATAATTTCAAGTGACATGATGTCAGTTTTGTAAAATTTAAAGTGAAATGATGGTGTCAGAACATTTTTTCAACGAAATTGTCTGGTTTTATTCAAATTTATGTTAATTTGTGGTCAATTGCGTTTTTATTTTCGTCCGTTTGCATTTATACTGGAATTTTTAAAACTAAAATACAGTTTTGATCGATATAATGACACAATTTCAGACGCTTACTTATAAAATAAAAACCAAACATGTCAATCTCGGTGTTACAAATTAAAAGGACCGTCGTTCCATCAAACCTGCACCGATTTGTGGGAAAACAAGATGCAGTTTTTATACTTTTATGAAATTTGGTAGTACAAAATAGAGGAAATTATAACGATACGTTCAACTTGTGGATTCCGACAGTTGCCCCCTTACAACAAATATGAATACCGACGACGAATTTTTATTTAAGTTTGTTGCGTAATAGTTCCATGAATTATTATCCGCCGCTTTTTAAAACTGGAGATACATTACGTCATACAAAATTTGTAAGATATACCTATGGGGTTGAATCTTGTCTATACTTGCATTCTCCGTGACAAATTGCAGTACAGTACAAACTTTCACTGACGGATTGTAATACCGGGACATATGATAAAAATATAACAGCAATGAGATAACATGAACAAGCAAATACAACGCTTGAGTAAGAAAGAGATAGACATACAAAAAATTATATTAGTAGGCATGTTTAGTTGACAAATGTCATAATTAAAATTAAGAGTCAAGCCTTCTCGAATATTTGCTACTATGTTTATTTCTTTCTTACTCAAGCAATACGTATTAACTTCTTGTTCATGTTATCGTATTCCGTGACGCACAATGCAAAATCGTCTCCAAGGATGTTTAAACGAACAAAGCGCTGTTAGTCACAAACGCATGTCTCAACCTGTTTTAAAAAGGGATCTTAGAAAAAAAATCTGAAAAATTTCAAATTCAAATATTAGCGCCAAAATTGAAAATGACCGCCGCGTAATTTAATCAGAAGCTAATGCGTAATTTAATCAGTATCCCGGTACTACTAGTGAAAAAGATAAAGCTATAGAATTCAATGAAGATTGTGTGAGATAGCATTCGATCTGTTGGGGCAAATTATAAAAATAAAGTAATTATTTCTATTCATATAGCTTTCAAATTTCGACGATCGAGCGGAAATTTCCAGCTATATACTAGGTAGGGACAATGAGAATCTCGATAGCGCGTCGCTCAAATTATAAAAATAGACGAATTATTTCTAGCAAATCCACCTACAAATCTAATTTTTTTTTAATTGTATCAACTATTAAACACAATAAGCTACACAATCCCATTCCTATAATTTAAATTTTTCAAAAAATAGTTTGTTTTAAATCTGGGCTCGTGACGTCAGAACAGGGAAAGTATTTTGTTTTAAATCTGGGCTCGTGACGTAGAGCAGGGAAAGTATCTTTCCGCTATACACATAAAATCTGCAACGTCTCGGTGGTGCTGAGACAGTGACGCTTGCAACTAATTTGGTAAACACGAACGTAGAGCGTTCGAATCCAGCTCGTCCAGAGATTTTTTTAAATATAAACAGCCCTTCTGTGAATGCAAGAGAGAGAGACAACCAACGGCAGATGAGCAGAAGAGAGAGAGAGATCTACCAGTTTGAAATTCAAATATTTCCGCGAAAATTAAAATTAAAACGACAACCGCGAGAAGTGCGCACGCAGAAAACAAAGATGGCCGACACCCCGAAAAGTTTAAATTCAAAAAATTGAACTTAGAAAAAAATCTGAAAAATTTCAAATTCAAATATTCGAGGGAAAATTGAAATTAAAACGGCAGCCGCGAGAAGTGCGCATGCAAAAAACAAAGATGGCAGACACCCCGGGAAATTTAAATTCAAAAAATTGAACTTAGAAAAAATCTGAAAAATTTCCTATAGTAGGTAGGGACAATAGAAATCTCGTTAATCCATTCATGCGCGCGTAATTTAATCAGAAGCTAATGCGTAATTTAATCAGTAGCACATGTGAAAATTAATTGGGTCAATCCGCGAATTAAAATTAAAACCGCGAAATACGCGAATTAAACCGCAAATCCGCGAATCAAATAAAAAGGAGTGGGGGCCAGCGGTCCCCTTTCTACTAACATAGCTAGAATCTAATGCCTCCTTTAGTTTCATTACAATGCATTTTTATTGCCCGTCGAATTCAGATTGCGTTTTTGGAGTTCTTCTTTTAGTTTTGGAACTTTTAGTTTAGATACCCGTATCTGCTCCTCCATTACTAGTACCGAATTACACTTATACTAAAACTAAAACTTTTATAAACACTGTCAAATGCACTACTTTATATTTAAATTTTATTATTTTTTGTCACTCAATTAGTATTATAAATTCACCTTAAAAACAACTTTACAATACAATCCACGCACATTCGATCCGCTCCGGTCAAAGGCTCAACTCAAACTATAGTGGTCCGAGCCTATCTCGGCTCCTCTGTACGATTTTACTTCCTTTTCATATTCCGCTTGAATTTTGGATACAAGCACGTGGTCTATCCGATTTGTGGTGTTCCCATCAGGACTGCGCCATGTTGGTTTGTGTATGTCTTTTCTTTTTTTCATTGTACTTTTAATTACCAAGTTATTTCTTGCAGCAAAATTTACTAGGCGATCACCACTGTCGTTAGATTTTTCGTGGAGGCTTTCATTTCCAGCTATTGCTTCTATTTCGTTCCTTTTTCGTATTTTCGCGTTTTGGACTCCGATTATTAGTAGAATTCTATCGTATCTTGGATTTTGCTGATTGTGTGTTCTAGGTGGTGATAGAATTCCTCTTTTTGTTCATTTTCGGATACCTCTGTTGACGCATATGTGTTGATTGATTGATTGATTGATTAAAGCAGGGATTTAGATGGGTTAGTAGTGAGCCCAGTTTTGCACTTCGACTCTGTGGTCTTTTGTGCCCCCCCTGACCCTATTAAAATAGATCTGCACCTTCAACGAGTTGTAGGAGGTGTTTTACGAGGTGCTCGTGTGTGAGAGCTGCTCCGTGTGGAGTTCCCCCGAAAAGTTGCTGTCTTTTGCGGAGTAACGCTGGACAGTCGAAGATTATGTGTGAGGCTGTCTCCTCCTCTTCCTGACATAATCTACAGAGTATGTCCCCTCTGTATATGCCTATTTTGTGTAGGTGTTTTCTCAGGTGGCAGTGTCCTGTGACTAGTCCTACCAGCCGTCTGATCTGAGTTCGTCCTAGATGGAGTACATCGGTTGTTAGTCTGCGAGAAGGCGTTCTAATTATTTCCTTCCCCAGTGTTTGTCCCTGTGTGGCATCCCAGCGAGAAGCGTGTTGTCTAACGGTCCATTTTTCTATCGCTGTTCGGATGCTTTGTTTGGGTATACCAAATACAGGTTCTGGGCCTATAAATGGGGTAGATGCACCAGCTTTTGCGAGGGCGTCTGCCGCTTCGTTTCCCTCTATCCCTGTGTGCCCTGGCACCCAAATGAGCTGAACAGTGTTCTTTTCAGCTAGGAGTGTCAGGTGATTTAAGCATTCTCTTGTTAGCACAGAGCTTACACGAGGTGATTCAAGCGCTTTCAGTGCCGCTTGACTGTCAGAAAGTATGCTTATGCGTTGTTGGGAATACCCGCGTTTTGCATTTTCCTGGACGCATTGCATTATAGCAAAGATTTCAGCTTGAAAGACTGTGGCTTTGGTCCCAAGAGATACACTAATGTCCTCTTTTGGTCTTACGCCATGTATTCCAGCACCCGTGCCCTCTGCTGTTCGGGATCCATCTGTGTACCAGACTAGCCCATTTGGCAGGTGGGTTGAGGTTTCTTGGGTCCAGTCATTGCGATCGTACCTCACAGTGAAAGGTTTGTCAAAGGAATACTCTGGAAGGCTGTAGTCTGAGCCCATTTTTAAGATGGGGTTACCTTCGCCCACTTCCTGTATCCGTTTGTGTCCGCACCGTTCCTGGTTGGTGTTCCAGTTTCCGGTGGTTTTCATTCTGTATGCTCCAATCTGGGCTTCCCCTTTTAGATATATGTCTAGAGGTGTTAGTCCCAAGAGAGCTTCCATAGATGCTGTTGGAGTGCTATTCATAACTCCACAGATGCACAAACAGGCCAGTCTCTGTATCCTGGATAGTTTTTTAATTGCTGTTTTTTGTTCTACCTTTGGCCACCATACCAAGGTGCCATAGGATATCACGGGTCTGACTACTGTTATGTAGTACCAATGAACCATCATTGGTTTCAGTCCCCATGTTTTACCAAACATGCGTCTACCCATCATGAGGGCCATTTTTGCTTTGTTTGCTATTTTGTCTAGGTGTGCATTCCAGTTTAGTTTTGCATCTAGGGTAATACCCAGATATTTAACTTCCTGGCTAACCTGAATTCTTTCACCAAAGATTGTAAGGTTGTTGAAGGCCTCTACATTTCTTTTCTTAGTGAAAGGTATTATAGATGTTTTGCTAGGGTTTACCTTGAGGTTTTCCCTATTGCACCATGCCTGAGTGATGTTCAGTGCCCTTTGCATGAGAGCTGCAATGATGGTTGGATACTTGCCCCTTATGAGAATGACTATGTCATCTGCATAACCTTGGGTGTAGAACCCTTCGTCATTGAGTGTCTGCAGGAGATCGTTCACTACCATGTTCCACAGTAGTGGGGATAGTACACCCCCTTGTGGACAACCTCTGACAGCACGTGCCTTGAGGGATTCTTCTCCCAAATCGGCCTGTATCTGGCGTCCCTCTAACATGGTTTTTATCCATCTGTTTGTGATGTCGTCCACGCCATGTCTTAGGGTTGCAGTCATTATTGATTCGAAGGAGGTATTATCAAATGCTCCCTCTATGTCCAGGAAAGCAGCTAGGGCTACTTCCTTGTTGGTTATCGACATTTCTACCCTACTGAGTAGGTTGTGAAGTGCCGATTCACATGATTTTCCTGGTTGATATGCATATTGGCTACGATGTATGGGATTGTCTTTCAAGACCCCATCTCGTATGTGCCTGTCTACCAGTTTTTCCATAGTCTTTAGACAGAAAGACATTAGGCTAATCGGTCTATATGCCTTTGGCAGGGTGTACGATGCTCGCCCTGGTTTGGGAATGAAGACGACCTTGATCGGTCTCCACGCCAGTGGCAAGTAGTTTCCCGCTAGGCATAGGCGAAAGATCTTAATTAGGATCGGTACCAGAAGGTCTATTCCCCGCTGCAGTAGAGCGGGGAAGATTCCATCTGGTCCGGGTGATTTATAAGGTGAGAAGGATTTTACAGCCCACTGTACCTTGCTGTGACTGATCACTTCCCTAGCTACCTTCCACTCGTCTCTCGCGGGCCTTTTTGAGAAGTTGCTAGGGACTGGCTGTGATGTTATGTTAGCCTGATCAGCCATCAGTGCTCCTGGAAAGTGTGCTTGAATTAGCATTTCCAGGGTTTCCCTTTCACTAGTTGTGTATTCCTGTGTCGGTTTTAGCATGTTCCCGACTGGATTTAAAGGGTCTTTTGACAGAACTTTGTGGAGGCGTGCTGTTTCTGTGGTGCCTTCAATGTCCCCACAGAAGCTCCTCCATGAGTCTGTTTTTGCTTTTCTCAGAGCTTTGTTATATTCGGTTAGAGCCTGGGCGTGTTGGCCCCACTCTCCGTTCCTTTTTGCTCTGTTAAAGAGTTTTCGTGCTCTTTTCCTCAGGTTGGCCAGGTGTTCATTCCACCATATGACCTTCCTGTTGGTCTGTCTCTTTCTCAATGGACAGTTGTTTTCATATGAGGTTAGTATGGCGTCATTCATTTGGTCCACAATTACCTCAATGTCTGCTGGCGTATGGATATGGGTTTTAACATCGGATAACTTGCTAAGAAGTTCCTCCCTGTATGCAGCCCAATCAGTTTTCCTGGGATTTCGATAGGTTATTGTTGCCTTTTCAAAATCTGCCAGGAAGTACTCAATGTGTCTATGATCAGACAGTGATGGTTCGTTAGATACGCGCCATTGTATTACTCTGTCCTGCAGTCCAGCCGTGGACAGAGTTATGTCAATGACTTCTTGCCGACGTCGAGTTACAAAAGTGGGCTCACTACCTCGGTTAAGTATTTGTAAGTTATTACTTACCAAATATTCCAGGAGATCGGTTCCTCTCTGGTTTGTGTCCGTGCTGCCCCATGCAGTGTTGTGCGCATTGGCATCGCAGCCTGCTAAGAACTGGAGGCGGTTGGCCTCGCAGAACGTTACAGTTTCCATCAACTCTGTGCTTGGTGGAGGGTTGATGGCATCGTAGGGAAGGTATACGGAGGATATCACTACCTGCCTCTCGTTGCCCTCCCTAATTTGTTTCAGTTTAATGGTTGTTAGATCCCTAAAACATAAGTTGTACAGAGCCATGTATTTTACCCCCCTTCTTACATAAATACATGTCCTGGGTATATCAGAGGATTTATCGTATATTAACTCACCTCTGGCTTGTCCGAGTCCCATTATTTGGCCCCTTACTATCCATGGTTCTTGGATGAGGGCCACATCAATGTCCTCGGTTTGTAACCGGCTGCATAATACAGCGGTGGCTCCCCTACTGTGTTGGAGGTTTACTTGCAGTAGCCTCAGGACACTTGCTGGTGCTGGCGCTATCTTGTCTTCAGGGGTAGGTGCAGATAGACATCTGAACGTTGCTCTACCTAGGCCTAGACATGGCTTCATGTTTAGGTTACGGAGAGTGGTTAGGGATGTCTCGTCGATCAACATGATCATTGTCCTGCCTTTAGGCTTCGATACACTGTTGATGACTCGCCAGTCCTCTGTCTTCAGCCCCTTGCTCTGGGTCTTAAGGAGATCAAGGGTTTAGGAGCCCACATAAGTATTTTGGCCGCATTCAGGATCTCCTTAGCTGGTCCTACTCTGAGCTTAGCTCCCTCCCACAGCTGGAGGTTTGGAGTTGTGGTTGTCAGCCATGACTTTGTTTCCTCGCTCTTGCAGGAGAGGATAACTGCACCTTTATCAAAGTAGCAGCTGTTGAACTGTGGTCCTGTTCCTTCCCCTCCGGGTTGGATTTGTCCCAACAGTGCGGACTGAACTTCTTCGGCTTGCTCCTCCGTCAGGGGTGTCTCTGGGAAGTCCTGAGGAGCTATAGCCATTTTTAATCCTTTAATAAGGACTTCCTTAAAGGTTTCTTTCCTCACTGCATTATTATCAGTGCAGGACTTTTTTGCAGTTGTCGCGGTTTGGGAGTTTGGTGTGCTCTCGTCGGACCTCTGCCTCTTTTTAGAAGGTGTAGTAGCCGGTACGCCTGAGCCGCCAGCTATTTCTCCTTTCTTAAAAGGTGTAGTAGCCGGTACGCTTGAGCCGCCAGCTGTTTCACCTTTCTTAACACTGCCGGTGGGAGTGTGTGAGCTCCCGTCACGGTTTGTGTTAGGTTTTTTTGGGGTTCTTCCTCCTATGGCGTATGGGTTCGCCAAGAGCTTTGGCTCTCTCGATTGCGGCTTTCCGTCTCTGTGCTCCAGAGAGCCGTTGCAGTGACACCTTTTCGATTTTGGAGGTTAGGGTATCAGCCTCCGAATCGACGGTGGTTCCCTCATCAGTTATGTTTTTTTCAGCCACATCTAATTTGTGTGATTTCAGCAGGGCTTCTTCATCCCCGCTGGAAAGGTTAGGTAAAATGTCTTCGTGATCCATATTGTTCCCACGAGTATGGGGGAAAGGGTTTCGACACGCACGGAGCCCCCTGCATGCGTGAAGGGCTAAATACAACGGGGTGCGCCAGGTGCCCCGAGGTTGGTCGCTAGGGACCAGCTTGCCTCCTGGCCATGCATCCCTTCGGCGCGCACCGTACCTTGAGATTAGGGGGGTTTTTATAGTGGGACCCCATTCACACGAACCAGGCGGTTAAGCCCAGTTCCCCGTGCCCCAGGTTGACACTACTCTGAGCGCCGAAGGCCACTTAGGGATCGTTGCATCAAACACTGGTGGTTTACGGTATGCGAGTTGGTCTGCGACAGCTGTGCTGCTAACCAGTTATTTCCGTAAAGGGTCGTGGCCGTTCCCCTATCCGCCACCTGGGGACGCACCCGGTCGGCGCTCAACCGACATGGCAATTAAGCCATGCTCTCGAGGAAGCTCACCCTGAGGTGAATAGAGAAGCTGTGGCTCGGTACCAACGAGCTCACCCTGAGGTGCATAGAGAAGCTGTGGCTCAGTACCAGCGAGATCACCCTGAGGTGCATAGATCGTCACGGTCTCGATATGAGCAAAATAATCCTGGTAGACGAGTAGAAAGGAAGCGACGATTTTGGAAGATCAAGGCTCACTCCGGCATGGCATATGATATCGATACAGAGTATGAGCGACAGCACAGTGACTTTGGGTTTCATGACTACCAAGTGCCGGTGGTGCAATGCTCTCAAGTGGAAGGAGGAGGCACCCGGCATGTGCTGTAGCGCTGGTAAAGTGCAATTACCGCCTTATGAACAGCTTCCCGAGCCTCTCCACAGCTTGATAATGAATATACATCCAGACCATGAACATTTCATGAACGGTATTCGCAAATATAATAGTTTCTTTCAAATGACTTCATTCGGTGCTAAACAAATAATAAAGGACGGTTTTATGCCTACTTTTAAAGTTCAGGGCCAGGTATACCACTTAGTTGGAAGTTTGTTACCAGCACCTCAAAAGGAACCACAATTCTTACAAATATATTTTGTTGCCGAAGGCGACAGAGAAGTACAATTGAGGTGCAATAGCTATCCCTAGGTGAAACCTGGATTAGTCAGGCAACTACAGGGAATGCTACATACGTTTAATGCCTATGTAAGAGAATTGAAGGTCGCCCTGGACAAGGTTCCTGCAACTTCTAAAACATTCCAAGTAGTCATTAATGCTGAGAGGAAGCCACTGGACAGCCATAGAGGTCGCTTCAATGCACCTACGTTAAATGAGGTGGCTTTAGTAATGGTTGATCAGCAATTTGAGAAACGAGACATTATTCTTGAGAGCCACGATAACTCATTGCAGCGCATTAGTGAGATCCATCGTTCGTATGACGCCCTGCAGTATCCGCTTTTGTTTTGCCGTGGTGAGGATGGGTACTCCATTTGTTTACTCCAGCGTGATCCTGAGACCAATCAAACACTTAAAAAGACAGTCTCCGCTGCGAGTTTCTATTCTTTTCGTATAATGATTAGACAAGGAGGAGATAATCACCTGCTGTATTTCCGTTCTCTTTTTAGTCAGTTTTTAGTTGACATGTACGCCAAAATAGAGACGGAAGATTGAACTATATCAAGAACAACCAGGCGCAGCTGAGGGCTGACAGTTACATACACCTGCGGGATGCCATAGGGAGGCAGGACGCTGATGGTGAGCAGCTGGGTCAAAAGGGGGTGCTCCCGTCGTCTTTTACCGGGAGACCACGTTATATGCACGAGCGTACACAAGACGCCATGACGTACGTGCGCCAATACGGCCGTCCCGATCTTTTTATCACATTTACGTGTAACCCCCGATGGAAAGACATCACAGATATGCTCTTGCCTGGCCAAAAGTCACATGATCGCCATGACATAGCCAAGGTATTCCACCTTAAGGTGAAAAAGGTGATGGCTCTTTTAACCAAAGGTAATCTGTTTGGGGCGATGCGTTGCTTTATATACTCGGTGGAATGGCAAAAACGGGGTCTTTCCCATATTCACATCTTACTATGGCTAGAGCAGCGTATCACCCCAGATAATATCGACAACATTATTAGAGCTGAAATACCTGATCCAGAGAAAGACCCTCTTCTCTACGATATTGTGAAGGCTAACATGATACATGGCCCTTGAGGTAGTTTAAACCACAAAGATGGTAGCTGTAGTAAGAGGTATCCTCGACCACTTCCTAAGGACACACAGACAGGAGACTATGGATATCCGCAATATAGGAGGAGGTCTCCAGCTGACGGTGGTTACACAATAAAAAATAATGAAATTGAGTTGGACAACCACTGGGTGTTGCCTTACAATCCTGTCCTGTTACGTACTTTCAATGGTCATATTAATGTGGAGTACTGCAGCTCTGTTAAGTCTATCAAATATATTTGTAAGTATGTTAACAAGGGTAGTGATCAAGCGGCCTTTACTGTAGAGAATGAGAAAAATGAGGTGAAAATCTACGAAAGCGGCCGGTACATAAGCAGTTCTGAAGCAGTTTGGAGGATCTTAAGCTTTCACATTCATGAAAGGTTCCCCCCGTCTTACATCTCGCTGTTCATCTTGAAAACGGCCAGCGTGTATACTTCACCTCCAATAACCTGTCAGAGAAAATAAACAGTCCACCTCAGACAACGCTGCTAGATTTTTTTGAAACCTGCAAAACGGACAATTATGCTAGGACGCTGCTGTACTCTGAAGTCTCTTCTTACTTTGTTTGGGACAACAAAAACTTTTCTAGAAGAAAAAAGGGGGACGGTTGTAGAGAGCTGGCCCGGAGTGAAAAAAAGAACACGTTCTGGGTAGGGTCTACACCATTCATCCAAACAACACCGAGTGCTACCACCTACGCCTGCTGCTCCATGAAGTTAGAGGACCGACATCTTTTGAAGACTTAAAGACTGTGAATGGTATCCTCCATCCAACATTTCAGTATGCATGTAAGGCTCTTGGATTGCTCGAAGACGACAAGCATTGGGACAGTACTTTAGAGGAAGCTGCATTGTGCGATTCTCCTTTGAAGCTGCGAGAGCTATTTACAATAATGTTAATTTTCTGTCAACTCTCCGATCCTTTAAGCCTCTGGGAGAAATACAAAGGCAGTCTCTCGGAAGACATTAAACGGCAACTGGAGAGAGAATTGCAAGATAGTGCGCGACTGCTCATAGACGAAGTGTACAATAGATGCTTGATATTGATCGAGGATGCAGTGTTAGCACAATCAGGACAAAACCTGGCACAATACGGATTGCCTGAGCCAAAAAGATCTGCAGCAACTTTCGGTAATCCAGAATATCTGAGGGAGACCAATTATGACCCCGGTGCACTTAGAGAGGTGGTGTTGTCTAATGAGGAGTTACTGACGGATGAACAGCTGATGTTTATCAGCAGATTCTTGGCAATATTGAGAAAGAAATTGGGAATTTTTTTTTCTGGATGCTCCTGGTGGCACTGGAAAAACATTCCTTATCAATTTGTCATTGGCAAAGTAAGGAGTAATCGTAGCATAGCCTTAGCCGTCGCATCGTCAGGAATCGCAGCAACACTGTTGGAGGGAGGAAAGACAGCCCACGCTGCCTTCAAGCTGCCGTTAAATCTCATCCACATCGAAACTCCACTCTGCAACATTTCTAAACAAAGTAATACGGCCTAAGTGCTGCGCGATTGTAAACTTATAGTTTGAGACGAAGGCACAATGGCGCATAAAGGGGGGTTCGAAGCACTAAACAGAACACTAAAGGATATCAGAGGGAACAATGACATGATGGGTGGAGTCACCGTGTTGTTAGCTGGATACTTCCGTCAGACTCTTCCGATAGTGCCGAGAGGAACTCGAGCTGACGAAGTTAAGGCTTGCATTAAGGCCTCAAATCTTTGGCCCTCAATCAAAAAACTCCACCTTAAGAAAAACATGCGGGCGCACTTGAAAGGCGATGTTTACGTTGGACAATTCTCCGATCTCCTCCTTAAAATAGGAAACGGAGAATATCCGGAAACTGAGGGCAAGATTACAATTCCACCAAATCTTGCCCCAGTCGTGTCGACTGTTGACGACCTAATAGCCCGAATATATCAGATGTCCACAACATACACAGCAAATCCACGGAGTGGCTGTGCGAACCTGCGATTCTGACACCTAAGAACGATCCGGCTTCCGTCATTAATGACAATTTGTTGAAGTCGTTTGAAGGTGCAGAGTACCAGTACAAATCTGTGGACACTGTGGTGCATACGGATGATGCTATATACTATCCTGTGGAGTTCCTAAATACACTCAACCCACCTGGTCTACCGTCTCACACACTTATCCTCAAAGTGGAAGCTCCAGTAATGCTACTGAGAAATCTCAATCCGCAATGGGACCAGGTTGCGTGTGAAAGCCTTACATGAAAACGTGGTAGAGGCCATTGTATTTACTGGCTGTGCTCAAGGTGAATCGGTGTATATACCACGGATACCACTTATACCGACGGAGTACCCATTCGAGTTTAAAAGGCTGCAATTCCCCCTTAAGGTCTATTTCGCAATGACGATTAATAAGTCTCAGGGTCAGTCACTGAAAACAGCAGGAATTGTTCTTAGGGGGGATTGCTTCTCGCACGGCCAGTTTTACGTGGCCTGCTCTAGAGTGAGCTCACCTAGCAGGCTGGTCGTGTTAGCATCTGAAGGCAGAACCTCTAATGTAGTATATAAAGAGGTACTTTAAGTATAAACTGGAAAAATAAGAAGTCTTAACCCTTAGGTACTTTCTTAAGTAGGTTTCCTGCGCGAGCGAAGCCGCGGGCAAAAGCTAGTCATTTATAAATTTCTTGTCAGTTGCGTCGTCTTAGTGAGCAGACGCCCTAAGGCTCTCCGTCCACTGGCCCGACACGATTGCGATGCAACTACGACATACCTACAATGCGATCGCGACGGTAAATCTTGTTATGCACATCAAAGCAACTATTGCTCTCAGTTTGACGCAAAATGTTTGCAAGTGACGATGACGATGATGTAGTTGCAGCAATAGTGTATTTTTTACACCTAGTGTACATCCCAAATAAGGACAAGAAACCGAAAAGGAAGTCCATCCCATGAATTTTGTTCTGCGGGTGATCTAAGAGAGAAATTATATTTCACGTCGGCATTCCACTATTTTCGAACTTATAAGTAATTTCATTTTATCGGTTTCAGGATATTAAGCCCTTGTTTACATATACAAAAGTAGGCTGGTAACTAGGTCATAACTTATCTGTAGGGTAAAGGAATATTACCCTACATGGCATAACCATATAGCAACCGACAAACTATTAAACAAATCACGGATGTTATGAATCATAACAGCTTTAGAAGTTTTATCTTATATTATAAGAGCCGATGCCGCCGGCCGTCCAGGCCGTAAGCACAAGTGGCGCCGGCACACGCAGCATGAAGGGCCTGCATACTACTACCACACGCGCGCTTGCTATATAGGTTTCTATAAGCGCAGGTTTCTGTAAGCGCACATGCCGACCGTTACAGTGCCTTTATATAGACAGTGGCGACAATGGGGTGTCCTATTTTTGATTGGCTCCCTAGATCACGTGGTTTTAGCCGCCATGTTTATGCTAAATCACCTGTGATTCGTGTTATACTTTTGGCAGTACTGAAGTGTATTGTGAGTCTATGTCAAATTCGAGGTTAGTAGGTTCGTTTTTGCGTCAGTTTTGACATAAACTGACGCAAATCTTAACCTGCAAATCTCGAATGTTTTCAGTACTGCCAAACGTAAAACACGTATCACACCCGTGAGAAATTTGCCTAAATATGGCGGCGGGGGTGTGGTTTAGTTGTATTGTCGCCACTGTCTATATAGAGGCACTGTACCGACCGTAAGCACGTGGCGCCTCCACACGCAGGTCGCTCGCTTGCTATATAGGCTTCTATAAGCTCACATGCCGACCGTAAGCACGTGGCGCCGCCACACGCAGCCAGACGTAGGCTGGCTACGCGCGTTCTAGTTCCTAGATATGTTAATAGCTATAAACTAATCCCTTGTAATAAGAAATGAAATAACTGATATTCAATTATTCAGCAATAAAATGTAATTTTTTAAGGTAGTTATTCCTAAAGCCTCATAAGTACTGAGTCCATCCCTATAACAAAAATAATAAAGGGTGCAATACCTTTAATTTATCGTAGCAAAAGAGCTCTCCCAACATGAGCAAAAATGTCACAATAGTTTTATCGAATGTCACAAAAGAGCTGTAATGTATTAGTAGAAAAGGTTAAGTCGTCGATTGAAAAACGCGGCATCAATACAATAGTATATTATACATCGAGGTAGCGAAGCGCAGTATTATAACCTGAGCGCATATTAGATACTGAGCGCGAAGCGCGAAGTATCTAAAGCGCGAAGGTTATAAGACGATTCGCTACCGTGGTGTATATACTATTTTTTGCACTACCAAACGGCTTAATACCTAAATTCCCAACAAATTTCGAAAATATTTTAACTGTCAACTTGACAATACAGCTCTTTAAAACGTCAAAATTAAAATAGTCATATTTGGTAACTCAATAATTTATTAGTTACCACGGTGAAAATGGTTTATTTTACTTTATCTACGACAGTGTGTAAAATTGCCTTTTAGTTGGCAGTTTTAAGTTTATAAAACGACTGTTTAATAACATGTTTTCATTAGTTTACGTCGTTAATAGCAACGTGCTTAAAAAATTTCATTAGGCACGTAGTTAGTAGCAAGGTGTTTTAAAATTTTAAAAACACTCAAAATTAGAACCGGTTGCTAGTAATTCTAATTTACATGTAAAATATTTTTTATATTCTATCGTAGATAAAATATTGTACGATACACATGCGTAAAGCATCTTTAGTCACTTGCGGGGCTTAAACCGCTCGCTCACTCGCGTTTTAACTCTACCCCACTCGTGCCTAAAGAGTAGCTTTACGCACTTGTATCGTAAATTACTATTCTATCCCGTGGTGGAGAAAATCAACTTCACGACCTAAATATAGGCCAGTAACGGTGGGTTCTGAGACTAGTAGTGCAAAATAGATATTTATGCATTAAGGGAGATATGAATATGTTTTTTCCCTGAGGTTGACATGTGTTACAGACCGAGGGCTGTGGCCCGAGGTCTGTAAGTCAACCGAAGGTAAAGAACATGAATATCTCCCGTGGTGCATACAATATTTTATCTACTAGAATATTCGTAAAAATAGTATGAAATTTCAAAATGTCATAATGACATTTATAATTAGAATATGTAAGTAACATCAAGGATTGCCTCATTGTATGGTTGCTAAGAAGTTAATTGTAGTTGCATTGTTACCATGAGTTTGAGGGAGAAATAATTTGACAAGTCCCTTGGGAGTTATGAGTAGCTTTTCATATTTTGTTTCTATGACGAAAATGTACAATGTCATGTTGCTAGTAGATAATAGTATATTACTTTACAAGGGATGTAGGTAAGATTTACACTACCGAGGACCGTTTGATGCCTGAGTGAGCGAAGCGAACGAGGGTAGCAAGGTTCGAGGTAGTGTAAATCTTCCTACATCCTGTGTAAAGTACATAATTTTTTTCACTACCAATATTTCCTTTTGTAAAGTAAATGGTAGGTAATAACCTGGCGTAAAATTATGACATTTGCTGAACTATAGTAGCCTTATAGCGCGGTGACGTTTTGTTTGACAGTTATAAACGTACTATGAAAAATTCTTGGAAAAAATGCGTGAATACGATTGCAAATGCGGTTTTGTGAGCTTTGTGTTTGTATTCTGATTAAAAATGAATAATAATACGAACGAAAATGGTTTTCTTCGTGTTAACCAAGTGGCAGACATGGCATCTTGTCAGTTGTAATACATGCGGGATGTAAGTAATTCACTTCTCTAGGGAAGTAAGTACATTGTCATGGAAACTATAACAATTTTTGTAAATGTAGCCTACATCCCTCAAACTTGACAGTGTAAGGATCACTTACAAAGAAGGTAGTGAAAAAAGTATTTTTGTACTAATTTGACATTCCTTGCATTTTACTATGCAACTAATCGCTTCGGGATTGGCACTGACAGTCTCGACAAATTACTTTGTGCAAGTTGCATCGTGGTTGCATCGCAGTTGTAGCAGTGTGAAGTACTGGGTGTCCCAATAAGATTGGCTGTCGGCCTTATCTCGAAAAATAATTGTCGTAAAGACTTGGGGTAAAAAAATGTATGACTAAAGCGGCCAAGAGAAAGTGCCGGATATTATTTTTAAGTTTCTAGAATGGCCGCCAGGGGGCGTAATCGCATTCTTAAATTTTAAATTCCGTTTTTTGAGAAATATTTTTATAGTACAGATAGCTAAAATGGACACCATTTTAAAGCTGAGATAAATTTGATTCTTTTTCGTTAAATGCTTTTTGCTCTATCTCCTAAGGGAAAGTGGTGGGGGGTGTTCGAACATTTTCGGAAATAAATGTCAATAACTTCAAAATGGCTGAACAGATTTTGTCAAACTTGGAGTCGTTCAAAAGGGCTTTTCTTAAGCTATCAACGCTGCCTTGAGCGGATTGATTTAGATTGATTGTGTCGCCGCTAGAGGGCGTTTTGCGAAAAACGCTACAAATGAAATGGATTTTCTGAAAAAAACGCACCTTGTACTCTACCTCGAAAGTGATGTGGAAAAGAGTGCACGTTTCAACTCTGTAAATCGAATTATCTCCAAAACGGTTACTTTTACGAATAAAAGTCATGATATCTTTATTGTTAGAAATTTCATAAGCTACAAATTTGATAATCAATATTTTTTCTGTAAAACTGACCGTTAAGGATATATTCACGAAATACCGTTTTTGGTGACCTTTGCCCCCTCCCTTAAAATTTGTGCAAGTTGCATCGTGGTTGCATCGCAGTTGTAGCAGTGTGAAGTACTGGGTGTCCCAATAAGATTGGCTGTCGGCCTTATCTCGAAAAATAATTGTCGTAAAGACTTGGGGTAAAAAAATGTATGACTAAAGCGGCCAAGAGAAAGTGCCGGATATTATTTTTAAGTTTCTAGAATGGCCGCCAGGGGGCGTAATCGCATTCTTAAATTTTAAATCCCGTTTTTTGAGAAATATTTTTATAGTACAGATAGCTAAAATGGACACCATTTTAAAGCTGAGATAAATTTGATTCTTTTTCGTTAAATGCTTTTTGCTCTATCTCCTAAGGGAAAGTGGTGGGGGGTGTTCGAACATTTTCGGAAATAAATGTCAATAACTTCAAAATGGCTGAACAGATTTTGTCAAACTTGGAGTCGTTCAAAAGGGCTTTTCTTAAGCTATCAACGCTGCCTTGAGCGGATTGATTTAGATTGATTGTGTCGCCGCTAGAGGGCGTTTTGCGAAAAACGCTACAAATGAAATGGATTTTCTGAAAAAAACGCACCTTGTACTCTACCTCGAAAGTGATGTGGAAAAGAGTGCACGTTTCAACTCTGTAAATCGAATTATCTCCAAAACGGTTACTTTTACGAATAAAAGTCATGATATCTTTATTGTTAGAAATTTCATAAGCTGCAAATTTGATAATCAATATTTTTTCTGTAAAACTGACCGTTAAGGATATATTCACGAAATACCGTTTTTGGTGACCTTTGCCCCCTCCCTTAAAATTTTTAGCGGCACTCGGATCGATGAAGACTTTTGACATTTTGTTTAGAACCACAATATCAAGGCTCATAAAAAATCCAGCTTTCCGGGAATTTTTCCGAAGAGCAATGTCTAATTTCTCTGGACTAATATACGTATTATAAAATTATATATACACTACTCAGATACTTAGTTTTATTATAGGATTATGCGTACACGCTACGCCACTGGACTGCAAGTATTCATACTCCATAAACACGCTTTGTGTGCGCTCGCCTTCCCTTGTGGACCTAGATTAGACTAGATTAGATTAGATTTCACGACTGCCTTTTGCTGGCATGCGCACGTCAGCCTTTAGGGCTTTTTGTACTGTCGGGAGTTTTCAAGTTAGCAAGCCGACATCCGTATCTTTTACTAGACTTGCAATGTCCCCTACTAGCTTGCGGTTGTCAATAGAGTTAAGGCTCCAATCGAGTTGGTGTCCTTTAGGCTCTAATGCTGGGCATTCAAAGAGGATATGATAGGCTGTTTCATCATCCTCTTGGCATAGTCTGCAAACAGGTTCATCTCTATAGATATTGATCCTGTGCATACATTTTCTGAATGCTCCAGTACCTGTTAGTAGACTGACTACTTGCTTGATTCGAGTTCTGTTCAGTCTCAACAGGGTTTTGGTGGTATGTGGATTCGGAGTTTTTAGCAATCTTTTGCAGTGTGTTGCTTGATTGTAGTTTCTCCACCTTAGTTGGTGTGCGGTATTGACCCATTCATTAATGGCTGAGCGGGCTTGGTTTTTCTGAATGCTTAGACCAGGTTCTGGACCGGTCATTGCATTACGGGCTGCTTCTTTTGCGAGCTTGTCCGCCTTTTCGTTTCCTTCAATACCTTGGTGACCTGGGATCCAGCATAATTTTACTGTATTTCCCTGGCTTAAAGTTTGAAGTTTGGATTTGCATTCCTTGACCAGTCTCGATGAAGTACTGAAAGCGTTTAGCGCTTTCAGTGCTGCCTGACTGTCTGAGAGAATGTGTATGTCTCGATTGAGCAGCTTCTTTTCTATGCTGATGTTTGCGCATACGTTAATAGCTTGTACTTCAGCCTGAAAGATGTTACAAAACTTTCCTAGACTGACTTTTTCGTTGGTTCTAGGATTGGTACTGTACACACCGAAACCTGTACCCCCTTCAAACTTAGATCCATCACTGTAAAAAATGATGTTCTTATTTTTTGGAGTTGGTAGTTGGTCCGGATTCCAACTTGTGTGTACAGTAAAGTTCTTTTCAAAGTCATAGGCTTTGATTATAAGATCAGAACCCATTTCTAATATTGGGTTGTTGATGTGTGACATGATCTTGCCATGTCCTAGATTATTAGCTGTGGTCATCCAGTGACCGGTACTTTGTAATCTGTAGGCTGCCATTCTGGCTTCACCTTCCAAGAAGATGTGCAGAGGTGGCAGATTTAAAATAGCATTCAGTGCTTGTCCTGAGGTGCCTTTAAAGGCTCCAGTGATGCACCGATTAGCTAGATATTGTATTCTGCTGATTTTGTGGATCGCAGTTGCTTGTTTTATTTTGGGCCACCAGGCGATTATTCCATATGAAATTATTGGTCGAACCATGATTTTGTACAGCCAGAGGGTCAGTTCCGGTTTGAGCCCACACGTACTACCTATGGCTCTTTTTCCAATAACTAATGTTTGTATGCACCTGGTGATTGTTTTGTCTAAGTGGGAGTTCCAAGTTAGTTTGGAATCGATGGTTAGACCTAAGTACGTAACCTCGTTCTCCCAGCTGACATTTGTCTCAAACAGTTTTATGTTCATTCTGTTTGTGATGTTCTTTCTACGAGTGAAAGCGACGAGAGTGGCTTTGCTGGGATTAATTCTAAGATTATTCTCTAGACACCACTCTTCGGTTATCTTTAGTGCTGATTTCATTACATTGTCTACGGTTCTTTGGTATTTACCTTGAATCAGTATGACAATGTCATCAGGGTATCCTTGAGTGTAGTAGCCTTTGTTATTGAGTTGGATCAGCAGTTCATCAACTGTGAGGCACCACAGGAGTGGAGAAAGAACTCCTCCCTGTGGACATACCCTTGTCGCCTGCACTGTCTTTTCCTTGTCAAATAACTTGACTTTTACAACTCTGGTGTTGAGCATTGCCATAGTCCATCTTATCGTGGTGTTATCGATCTGATGGTTTGTCATTGCTCTTTCAGTAGAGTGGTAGGAGGTGTTGTCGAAGACACCTTCTATGTCTAGAAATGCTCCGACTGCGTACTCCTTGTACTCCAAGGTTCTCTCAATTTTCCCCACTAGTTGGTGTAGGGCGGTTTCACATGACTTCCCTGTTTGGTAAGCATGTTGATATTTGTGAATCGGGAGTGAAGTTAGGGCTTCCTCCCTCCAGTATCTGTCTACTAATCTTTCCAACGTTTTAAGGAGGAATGACGTTAGGCTGATAGGTCTGTAAGATTTAGCTTCTGCATAGCTGAACCTAGCTGTAAGTACTCTTTAAACCAGGTAATTATTGATGTACCAACTAACCGAGCTCTGTGGACTAGTGGTTGCCACGTATGCTTAGCATTTGGGAGGACGTGGGTTCGATTCCCGTAGCTGTCGTCTGCTCTAATTCAGGTTTTTAGATTAGTCGCGAATGCCGGGGCAGTACGTCTCTACCTTTACTGGCTTCTCTTCCACTCTTAACCCCTCCTTTCTCTAACCCAATGCAGGGTCCTTATACTAGCCTGCCTCCAGTTGGGGGAATTGAAATGACCTTGAACCTTTAACTTTTTTGTGCCAACCACGTTGTGAGAGTTTACATAAAATTAGGTCTCTATCTGGTGTCTCAAAGGCACGCTGGAAGTCGAAAAATTACACCTATCACTTTTCCTTGATCTAAAGCACCCTTCCAATTAAATAAAACGGTCTGTAGTGCGTCTCGCGTGAGTTATTGTTTCTAAAGCCTGGCTGGTATTCACTTATAAGTTTATTGCTTTCACTATAGATTACTATTTGGTCATTATCACATATTTTAAGTAGTTTTTCGTATGGTGGTGCCAAGTTAATGTGCCGAAATTCTTCGCTGTTTGTGGTTATCTTAATTTTTACAATTGGTATGATTGCGCTTTTCTTCCAGTTTTTTGGAAAAAAACCATTTGCCAAACAACAATTAATGAGATGGGGGATGGAGGAATTAGGAGAACCAAAAAGAGATTAAAAGTGGTAGAGAACCCTTCCGATGAGAAAAAAGGAAATATGGACAAGAGAGAAGGACTAAAAGGATTTGCTGGAAAAGGAAACGCGAAAAGATGGAGAAAAAGCTGTTCTATATATAACACTTTGTGAACAAGGAAATAAAAAACATCTACCAAGAACCAAACACAAGTAAGCAGACCTAACCACAAGCATCTCAGTATTATAGAAGCGAAGATAGAATGTTGATAGGTGACAAGACATTGAAGTTAACAAGATGGAAAGAACATTTTCAAAGATTATTGAACGAGTGTGAAGAAAGAAGACTACACCATAGATGAAGAGGAGAGAACCAATGAAATGGAAGTGGAAGCTTCAAATGAACAACAAGAAATAAAGTAATCCATAAAAACATGAAGAACAACTTGTAACCTGACGGCTTGTTTACTTTAATTTTAATTGTTTAATCCGTTTGCTACAAATTACCAGACTGAAACTGGCTTCCCAGGCAGCTCAGAATGCCAAGGTTTCAATAATAAACTCAAACTTAATTACCCAGGAAAGAATACAAAATAACTTTTAACAATGTATAATATGTTTAACTAGATACATAGTAAATTATATTGTATAAAAAACAATAAATAAAAATTGTAACAATGCTTGTAAATTAATGAAACTCTTCTAACGGGGCCTCTCGCTTGTTGAGATCGGGCAGTGTTAGTCTCTTTTGGGACAGCCTCTATGTAGATTAGTTCCGATGTCACGTCGGCAGATCGACGAGCCTGCACAGATAAAAGGTTAGTTCAGCGGAGGCCGCTTAATGGCGGCATGTCAACAACGAATTGTGTCTTCAAATTGTTGAAAGTACGGGCAATATTAAGTTAACTTACGTGCATTCCGGGTACAACTAGTATCTATCTCAGCCGACAGGAGTTCGGACTCGTAGACGACGATTGCCGGGGAAAATATGAGTTTAGGCCGCGATTCGCAACTAGCATGCAGCCGTGCCAAATTATTAACGTAGCCTCGTCGGGAAGTCTTGCATTCGCTGCAACGACGTACAGGCCGGGCCCTCGGAGACGATTCTTAAGCCGCCCTCGTGCCAGTTAACAGCACATATCTAAGGCGTCGGTTGAGTGAATAGGAGGAATTATTTATAGGTGTCTTGCTGATGAGCCTGCGAGGCCCCCCGAGCTAGACTATCTAGGTGTCAGGAATTCTACTTGAAGAGCCTACAGGTCCTTCTGAGCAGAAATGGATTGGAAACCAGGTACGTAGAAATTTTCGAAGAGCCTACAAGGCCCTCTTGAGCGGTGACCGGTGAGAAAGGGGTTCAGAAAATGTCTTGAAGAACCTATAAGGCCATCCTGACCGAAGACCGGTGAGGAAGGAGTTCGGAAAATTTCTCGAAGAGCCTGGAGGCCCTCCTGAGCGGAGTCAGGTGAGGAATAGGTCCTGGAAAAATTCTCTCTTGCACTGGCTTCACTTTCTCTTTTTATACCCGGGACCAGCGTGCTCGGCGGAGGGGATTCTTGCATTAGGTGCGCGGAGGTGTCCCTGCGTCTTCTCGCGATTACGCCGCTTATCGCTCTCGGTGCGGTGCTCCGGTTCACAACGTGGTGCAAGCTAAGGGAAAACGCGCAAATTAATTTTTAATTTATAAAATCGCGGGCGCGCTGGGCGACACGTTACAAACTAAAGTGCAGAAGAAAATGGTGTACAGGCCGAAGTAATAAAACAAGGAAGGGAGTTATTACAGTCGTGAATTAATAAATTAATACAAAAGGTATGGAGTAGCGTTGTACACTTTTCACTGAAAAGGTAAATCCAGCAATTGTTCACAACGACGAAAACGACATGGCTGCGTTTGTTTTCTTCAGGACAACGCTCCCTCCCATACATCCGTATTAACGATGGAAGCACTGAGAAAATTGAAGTTGGAAGTTCTGCCTCATCTTGCATATAGTCCCGATTTATCTCCATCAGATTTTCATTTGTTTGCAATATTGAAAGAGTTTTTAAGTGGCCATAAATTTAGGAATAATGATGAACTCATTAAAACTGTGCAAAACTAGATACACACGCAACCAAATTTCTTCCTCCAAAATAGTATACGTAAGCTTTCAGAATGTTGGCACAAGTGTATTGCAGTCGAGGGGGACTACTTTGAAATATAGTATATGTACATCTCTCTCTCTCTCTCTCCCTTGCTTTCTCTCTCTCTCTCTCTTTCTCTCTCGCTATTTACAGGGATTTCTTCTTTATTATATATTTTTGTTGTGTTATTTATTTGCCCTATTTAAGTGTTTTGAACTCCGTTGGTTATTAATTAAAAGAGCTGCCATTTTATAAATTGGTTTATGCGTCACCCACCGTGATCAGTTGTATTTATAATTTGCGGTTCCTGATATGCAACCCCAGTCATATAAAGATGTAAGAAATCTACTAGAAATTTATTACATTACATTTTTGTTTCTATGTGTATAAGGCATTGCTTGAGTAATAAAATAAGGAAGCGCGCCTTTTAGACGTACAAACTTTAAAAGTTATGTTTAGTTATTGATTGGGCAATTCTTAAGAAAGAAGTGTAGTGGGCTTGTTTCTAGATTATAAGCGTGCTTTTAAAACAATCGATGTAAAAAAATGATTAAAAAACTGGGCAAATATGGAATACAGGGAATCGAAAAACAATGATTCGACAGTTATCTATCTTCTCAATCCCAAACAATTGTGTATGATGAAGAGGAATCGACAGAAATTTCTAACACATTGTGGGTTTCCCAGGGATCTTTATTAGGTCCATTGCTATACCTACTGTACATCGATGATCTGGAAATAAATATTAGACACTGCTTGCTAAATTTGTTTGCTGACGCACATTAGTTTGGATAACTGCTGAAAATACTACTGATTCCGTCAACAAAATATCACAGTGGTTACAAAGCAATAAACTAAAATTAAATATCACCAAAACAAAATGCATAATTGTGTCAAATAAGAAAATTAGCAGCCCAGTGAGACAAATGTCTCATTTAAAAATTTAAAAAAACCGTTTTTCAAATAGAACGCGTATTAAATAAAAACTGTACCCAGACCTGGAAGGTGTCAAAGTGGTACGCAGCATCGGAACATTCTGGAAGCTGTCAAAGTGGTTGCCTAACCGATCGAGGTTTTAAGGCGCAGAGGGTCTCAGCTTTGTTTGGTTGCTGAAACAGCGTACTGATACTTCCGGTTTTCGAGAAATCACGTGATTTCTTTCTCGAAAACCGGAAGTGTCACGTGACTGAAATTCGGTTCCTGCCCTGACATGACCATTCCAAACATATAACTTTAATAACTTTTTCTCTATCTCTTACGGTTTGGCTGCTGAAATAGCGTCCCGAACAGACAAAACAGCGTCCCGAACAGACAAGTCTATTAGATAAAGGATATATCTCTTAAAGTAAAAATAGAGGGTCTAGAACTAGAAAAAGTGTCTGAAATTAAATATCTGGGAGTCACTATATATAATAGACTTACTTTTCGTAGTAAAATAAATTTGATTATTAAGGAAGTTGCTAAAAGAATAGGATTTTTGGGAAAAGTAGCTAAAAAGAAAGTAAGTATTAATGCTAGGATTTTAGTCTATGAGTATAAAACCATTATTGCGCCACACTTTGATTACTGTGCAAGTATCCTCTTTCTTTGTTACGACGTGGATCTGCAAAGGTTGCATAAACAACAAAACAGTCATACGAAATATTCTACGGTGAACACTAATATTAAGTTAATGTCGAATACATTACAATGGCTAAGTATCAAACAGAGTATTTTTATTAATACAATGGTTTTGATTTACAAAGCTGTTACTAATTTATTGCCAAATATATTACTTTTCAGACGAGGGAAGTAAAAAAAAAATAAATTAGCACAAATGTCGTTACGAATTACAAATAATTGAATAGATTATTTGGTTTAATTTTTAAGAATCAATTACAAGTTTTTATCCAAATTAATCGATTAGAAAGAGAAACATTCATTCCTATTAAGCACAATACACGTCTAAGTAGAAATCGATATTAAATGATAAAAATTCTTAAAATTTTTTATATTTTTTAAGTAAACTATAGTTAGGTATATATATATCGTTGTAGTTGTAAAGGGCAAATCTAAATTCAAACAGAAATGACTGTGAACTAAGATATTTTTTTTAAATATATCAAAGACGACAAGCACCATACAAAAGTTTGAGCAATAAACTGAAAATAGTAAAGCAATCACATACAAATTACATAAAAATTCAGTAAATTTCACTTCAATGCGAAAAATTATATGTTAAATGAACTTAAATTAGATAAAGTAAAGTTAGGCGTTAAGGATTTCATAAACAAAGACATTAAAAAGGGTTAATACCTACGTGCAAAGTACAAAGCGATTATAATCAGCAATCGGTGGCTATGGAGATTGTAGTTTGCCTGACTTGATACAGAATTTTAGGACATATGAAGTTGCTGGGCAGCCGAGTTACATTAAGGCAACATTCTATAGACATCGTACAAAACATGATCGCTGGCTGATAAAGGTAAAGCTGGTGATTAACTATACACAATTTTGGTGAGATTGTTGCTGTGCTAACGATGAATTTCATCGAAGCAGTCTAAGACGTTTTCCGTTAGTACATTGTAGCCAAATGTTGATGTGCTGATTTTCCGGCACTCGAACTGTTGGTAACAATTCACGCAGCCGCTATGCGCAAAGACACGAAGAAGCAACCACGGCGCCCCTCCCCACTCTATGTTACCCAGAGCCGATATCGATAAAGCCACGCGAAGAGTATATAAGAAGGCTCCGCAAGTATTTTAAGTTACTTGAGTCCACCGGTCCAGACTAGCAGTCTGACTTGAGTCTCTGGACTCCCCTTCTCCCAAGCCCCTCTACCGACGTTAGATTGTGGCGGTGTCTGCCCGTCTGCTAGTGTATCCACCTAAACCACAACATGTGCGTTAGATTGTGGCGGAGTTTGCCCATCTCCTAACACATTTCCCGTAAATTCAAGGCCCCACGATCGTAAGCGGCAAGAATATTCGAAATTTCTTAATAACTGTACCTATACTAGTCATATTGCACGTTCCGCATGAAGGCGGTTCAAGCAATATAGCCGCATTTATTAAACTTACCTGAAGGGTTCTCATTGGACGTTTAAAGACGACATCCTGGACCCCGAAGTCAAAATCCGCCTCTCGAGCCTGAGCGTAGATGGATTCACCGCAAGCCAACGTCGAATTGTCAAGTTCATTTGCCCGCTAAAACGAGCAACTTTCAACCGGGACAAACTCACGGCGTAGCTTCTCTGGGAACAACGCGTGGCCATCCTGAGGCACCAGCACATCCCGCACTAGCCCTTACTCAATCCCGCAGCCGTAGGTATTCCCTAATCTGTTTAATTTATGCGTATGTTTGCAGAACACAAATTGTAAACAAAACCGCCCTTATCTCCGAGTTAGCGTTTCGGACATCCGACATACAGGGCTGAAATATATATTTCTCTTCAGGACAAATACCGCCGACACCTACACCTACCTGTTGAGTGTGTAGCAGTTCACCATAGGAACTAAGAAACACATCTCCAGAAGAAATATTTAATTTATCTGAGTACATAGCATTTTCATACAATTACGCATTATGTTGTGCATCTAGTTAAACACATTATACAGTTGGTTTTATATATTGTGTTTTCCTGACCTTATACATTTGAGTTTGACGGAACCCTGTCTCCGATTGAGCTTATCCGAGGTATAAATCCAGAACTCCCTTCGTAGGGATGTTTGAAACGTTACACTATAACTCTTACTGGAACGAGATGTTTAAATCAGTTCCTGAAATAAAAAGTGTTTTTTAAGAAATACATCTTGTACTAAGTACATGCTTTTTATCTGCGTTGAAACTAACCAAACTGTAATGCTTAAATCACATATTGGAAATAACAATAAACTTTACAGAAAGTTCTCTTAGTGAAGCAAAACTATCTGCGTCACGAGCTGAAGACCTACGACAATATATTTGCAATATAATGTAAGTTTATGCGGCGAGGTTTGCATAAGTTATAAAAACAAATATCCTTACCTCAAGTAAGGTTTGTTTGCTTGTAAAAGCTGCTATGTAAACTCGTTTTATGAGAATTCCTAAACCCTACATAAAATCCGCACTCTACATGGTTTAATTCAATTAAACAACATTGTCACGCTACATAACAACATTACCCCGCAAAATAGATTGCCAAGGGATTTTAAAACATGCATTCGTTGAGTTAAATGAAAATAGTAGTCTAAAACATACGTTTTTCTGAAGTGAACTTATTTCAGAAATAATAGATCAAGAGCATCATGGAAATCAAACTCGCCATGAAACAAATGTTTGTTGTTTTTTAGTTTGACAGTTCAAATTTACGTTTAATAATTGCAACAAATTAATTCTGAAGTAAATGGTGTGTAGCAAAAATTACTTTAACTACAAAAGATCGTCGAGCCATGATTTACCATGACTTTAAAAGTTTCCTATCTTCGAAAGAAAGCTTTGGACGACTTCGTGCTGCATTTTGTGACCAAGCGCCTTCGCAGAGAACTATTTACTTATAGCTGGTTTAATGAATTTAAATTTGAAGGAGTTTCAGTGAGCTACGATTTTTCAAAAAAGTTGTCCAATTTCAGCATTTACCGAAACAAACATAGACGCTGTGCGAAGAATGATTCAGTAGGACAATCGAGTCACGTATAGAATTATTAGGAGCACTTTGGGCAATGGCATGACTGCAATAAACAAGATTTTACTTAATCATTTGGGTGTAAGAAAAGTCTGTTGTCAGTGGATACCACACAGTCTAACAGAAGCACAAAAACAACAGCTTGTGGAATGGTATAAGAAAACTCTTAAGAAGTATGATGAAGGTAGGTGTAAAGCAGTTAACAACATTATAATTGGTGATAAAAGCTGGATATATGTATTTCAACCTGAATCTAAGTGGCAGACTGCTCAATGTTTGTTTCCCAGAAATACTAATCCAGTTAAACTGAAGCGAAGTATTGGTAAGAAAATGATTTGCTTGCTTCTTTTAAAACTCGCGACCTATCACAACTGTCGTGGTTGAAAATAAACGTACGGTTGTCGCAAAATGTCACGCAACAGTATGTCTGCTAGACATTATTCAGAAAGCTAGTTTACGAAGAAGTGAGATCGTTCCGCACCATGACAATGCTTTAATGCATACCACACATCAAACAAAATAATTTTTAGGGGCTTCCGGGTTAAAATTGCTAAGTCATTTCCCATACAGTCCCGACGCGCGCGACGTAGCGATTTTGAACTCCCGAAGTTGCTGTGGAAAGCTTTAAAAACCTTGTTTCTCGAGTGACTTAAGAGGAGTGAAATTTATGTTTTGAAAATTGGTTTTATTGAATGTGTAAATGTAGGTATCGAGTTTAAGGGCGAATATTTTGAAAAACGATAATAAAAATAATTTTTGGCTACAAAACTTTGTTTTACTAGATTGCAAATATTTACAGTGCTACCCTTTAAAAAGTATAAAAATGCAGTTTATTGCAATTAAATGTGGCTCACCGTAGAGATCGACTTTAATCATTACACAAGAATATATTTAAAAAAAATAACATATGCTACTTAAATGTGTTAACGCCAGCTACGATATGCGTTGAAAAAAGCTTTTATCTACTAGCAACATGATATTGTACATTTTCGTCATAGAAACAAAATATGAAAAGCCCTCATAAATCCCAAGGAACTTGTCAAATTATTTCTCCCTCAAACTCATGGTAACAATGCAACTACAATTAACGTCTTAGCAACCATACAATGAGGCAATCCTTGATGTTACTTACACATTCTAATTTTAAATATCATTATGACATTTTGAAATTTCATACTATTTTTACGAATGTGCTAGTAGATAAAATATTGTATGCACCACGGGAGATATTCATGTTCTTTACCTTCGGTTGACTTACAGACCTCGGGCCATAGGCCCTCGGTCTGTAACACATGTCAACCTCAGGGAAAAAACATATTCATATCTCCCTTAATGCATAAATATCTATTATTTATACTGTAGCTTAAAAAATACGACTTAATTCGATTTTTTATATTTGAAAAAACAAATGCGCTGTCTTTTGAATTTTAATGATTATCCTTACCCCTTTTCTGTTATTCAACGAAATGAAACCGGGGAAATACGAGGAGCGTTCAAATATGAATTATATGCTGACAGAGTAAAATGCATTTATTTGAAACGATCGTCGAATTACAGTGAAGGATATTCCTTCTGCATTAAATATCAGTAGGGGTAATTTGAAACAAAACGCGAGTACTCTGCTTGTGTCTTACAGGATCCCATTTCGCTATTCACTCGCTGACTACGATCCAAAAATTGAAATCGACCATGCTGCCCCATTTGCCATACATTTCGGACTTTACTTCATCAGTTTTTTTATTTGTTTGGACCTTTAAAAGAGTTTCTAGGAGAAAAATACCTCGTTGTAATGAAGAAGTCATCGAAATTGTTCGGGAATGGGTGCGACAGCAGTCAACAAAATTTTTTTCTCGCGGAACACAGACACTTCCGGAAAGATGGCACCAGTTTATTAAAAGAGAGGAAGACTGAGTAGAAAAATGACATGATATACATTAGAGTCCTTGAGTGTTTGTTTTTGAATAAATATTAAATTATAATTTATATTTGAACACTCCCAGTATGTGCCCTTTAACAAGTTGAATTAATTGAAATCTTTTTAAAGGCGGATTATCAGTTAGAAGACGTAGGTAACTATTTTAGACGACCGAGTAATTTCTAATCCGGCTGGTTTATCCAGACGTATTGCTTAAACAGATCATCGATCGCAGGTCGGTAATTATTCCAGAGTAATGTGTTTTTAATATATTTTGTGTGTGGATTGGCGTCGCAGATGGTGTGGTGGAACAGCTGTGGAGCACATGCTGCCGTCGTTTGCTCTAGCAGGCCCTAGATTTGCAGCAAAAAGAATGCTTTTAAAACGCCCGGAAACTTCCGGAACCGTGTGAAAATCGCTGTCAGTGCTTGCTTAAACAGAGCGCTTTTTATGAAGCTGTTTTATTAGTACCTGGGTCTTTTCTAACTCATTTGCAAGACAATGCGATTGTTTTTTTTTTCAAAACCGTGTTGATTATTGCTTCACATAAACATGTGTACAATGGATGTGTGAGTAACTTAAGCTGTAAGAAAATAAACTAGAGATTATTAATGCTCTTAAACTTTTACGACGTTTAGATTTATATTGGTTATGGTTCCCACATTCTTTAATCTCATTAGACTACAAAATATTTCAATTTTTCTAAATAGTTCCGTTATCATTTGTTGCAAGAACACAGTTTGTGAAAATAGAACATCTGTTCACCAATAAACATACAAATTTATTCAGACACAGGTACAAACAACTTAACTGTTATTTACAAATTTATTATTTAGGATACCATTCATGAGAAGGATTTATAATCCAACTTTTTCACATGAAATAGCTATTTATGCAACAAGTGCATAAACCACTTTTAGCACGAGTTGCATACAACATACAATATTTTTTCTACGACCTTAAATTTACTGTTAGTAATCCATAAATGTCGATTTAAGAAAGGTTGCCATTTATGACAGTTATAATTTATGTCATAATAAAGAGATGGCCTTGACGCGCAGGTGAATGTTTGTGGAGCCAGTACTGTCAAAGTCAGTTATCAAAGGTAATTATTAATACTACACATCTGACTGTATTCATTACATAACGCTTTAATTATTTAAAAAACACTTTCCCTCTAACGCAAGAAGTAACTAGAATAACTTGACAATCTCACTTCCAGTTCGAAATTGTAGTTTTATAACCTCACTTCACTTTATAACACATGTGCTAAAAGTAAACAGCTGATCTCTTTAAACACGCTAAATTATAAGACGTCACTTTTAGTGAAGGAAGTTAGTGCTAAAAGGCCTACTTTTAGTGGTGGTCGTAGAAAATAGCTATTTATGCAACAAGTGCTAAAAGTTGAGGTTTATGCACGAGGCATGAAAATTATGAAACGAAGCCGAAGGCTGAGTTTCATAACATGTCTCGTGCGTAAACCACTTTTAGCATGAGTTGCATACAATATTTTTTCTACGATCTTAAATTTACTGCTATTTATCCATAAATGTCGATTTAACAAAGGTTTGCATCTACGGCAGTTATAATTTATGTCATAATAAAGAGATGGCCTTGACGCGCAGGTGAATGTTTGTGGGGCCAGTACTGTCAAAGTCAGTTATCAAAGGTAATTATTAATACTACACATCTGACGGTATTCATTACATAACACTTTAATTATTTAAAAAACACTTTACCTCTAACGCAAGAATAACTCTAACTAGAATAACTTTACAATCTCACTTCCAGTTCGAAATTGTAGTTTTATAACCTCACTTCACTTTATAACACATGTGCTACAAGTAAACAGCTGATTTCTTTAAACACGCTAAATTATAAAACGTCACTTTTAGTGAAAAAAGCTAGCGCTAAAAGGCCTACTTTTAGTGGTGGTCGTAGAAAAAATATATTATTCAGTCTATTTTTCAAAACATCTTGTATTGAAAATAGCGTTATATTCACATATAGGCGATATTTGAACTAAATCATTTGTCTTACTATCTGCCCCCTGTAACGAGGGATGGGGAGCTTGTTTGTATTGCTTTGTTCTGTCGTTAATTAAGTTAAATATTTGATATTAGTTCCATTAGGCATACGCATACATGTTCTAATTATTATTGGTGTCAAACTATGTTTCTGTTTTCAAGTTGAATTTAACCTGTAACACACTATACCTTTGACTCTATCGCCGCGCCGGAATGTTTCCACACTATTGAAGGGTAGAAATCGTCGTCAATGTGTAGAAATACTTATATCACTATCGGCGACATCTTCCAGGAAATAAAAGTATAACAACAAACAAATATGTAAAATATGAACATAGAATATATGTATAAAGAACACGGAGGTTTAGGTACTAGCAAAATAATGAATTTAGAAAATAATTTAATAACTCAGTTTATGATTATTGCTGTATAAAAATGTAAGCAAATAAAGCACAGAAGTTGAAATTGCAGAAGGAAAATCGGCTTCTGAAATTTTCTTGAAATTTTATTAAATAAAATAAATGTACCTATTATGTTTTTGTAAGGTTGATACATTTACAAAAGGTAAATAGCTTTACGTAAATTATATTATACTGTTTACCTATTACCACTATTTTTATAAAAACGGTATTGGTATTAATAAATTTCTATAAAATTACGTATTCGTTTCGATTTTCAATTGTTATTAAATATTTTTATCTACGACCATCACTCAAAGTAGGCCTTTTAGCGCTAGCTTGTTTAACTAAAAGTGACGTTTTATAGTTTACCGTGGTAAAGAAATCAGCTGTTTACTTTTAGCCCATGTGCTAAAAGTGAAGTGAAGTTATAAAACGACAATTTCAAACTGGAAGTGAAGTTGTAAAGTTATTCTAGTTGCTTCCTGCGTTACAGGTAAAGTGTTTTTGAAATAATTAAAGCGTTATATAATGAATATAGTTAGATGTGGAGTATTAATAATTACATTTCGTAACTGACCCCGACTATTGTCATTCGCAAACATTCCCCCGCGCGGCATGGCCCACTACTGCAAACCTTTGTTAAATCGATATTTATGGATTAATAACAGTAAAATTAACATAGTAGATAAAATATTATATGTAACGCGTGCTAAAAGTCGTTTATGCACGAGACATGTTATGAAACTCAGCCTTCGGCTTCGTGTCATAATTTTCATGTCTCGTGCATAAACGTCGACTTTTAGCACTTGTTGCATAAATAGCTATTTTCTATAACTACAGCACTTAGGACAATTAACTTGTTTTCTTTTACCTTGGGTGAAAGTGCTGTACTTGACGTCAATTCTTTTTGCATGTTATAGAAAGTTTTGTAAACGATTTCGAAGGTGTTCATTTCTGTATTACTTAACAATTAGTTTTTTATTATTCCAGTACTATTATAATTTCTTTCCCTTTGAGTAAAAAGATTTCAATTACTATTTAATAATATTTACAAAGTGTGTCTTATTAGTTCTCTTATTATTTGATTATTAACCAAATAATTTATTTGAAAGTTACAAGTTAGGTGGTATATTTGTACCGATTCTCGCGGTTAATTTGTAGTAGCTATTTATGATGCAAGTGGTAAAAGTGTCCCTATAGTGCAGGAGACCATGTCAAGTGCAATAACACATTTAGCACGAATTTGAATAAAATATTTTTCTACGACCTTAAATTTACCGTTATTAATCCATAAATATCGATTTAACAAAGGTCAGTCATAATTTGTTATTGTTATTAATATGTTATATTATATACAGTGTGTCCCCGGATAGGTAAAACGACTCTTGTGAAAGGTAAAAAAATTCTCGATTTAAATTTTAATTTTTTGGGGTTCAGCCTTGCTTGGTTAAAGGTGAATTTCCAACATCATTTCAGTTCTCAGAAATCAAGTATGCCTTGAAATTTTAAAAAAACTTATTTTTCTGTGAGGTAAAGTACCTTTTATGTGGCAAATACGACAAAAAGTTATTAAGAAAAGTTGTTTAGAATCAACACATATACCCCTATACCAAATTTCAAAATCCTCAGCCAACTTTGATCTCTCACAATTTCTTTTTATGTTTAGGTCCCAAATGAAAGAATTTTACTTTTAACAAAAATTTTTAAGGAAAAACAAATACTATTAACAAAGTTTTTTATTTCATAATAAAAAAACTTTGTTAAAAATAAAATTCTTTGATTTGGGAAATGAACTTGAAAGAAAATGTGAGAAATCAAAGTTGGCCGCGGATTTTGAAATTTGGTATAGGGGCCTAGATGTTGATTCTAAACAACTTTTTTTATAACTTTTTGTCGTATTTGCCACATAAAGGGTACTTGACCTTACAGAAAAATAGATTTTTTGAAAATTTCCAAGGCATACTTGATTTTCAAAATTCGCCTTTAACCAAGCAAGGCTGAACCCCAAAAAATTAAAATTTAAATCGAGAATTTTTTACCTTTCACAAGAGTCGTTTCACCTACCCGGGGACACACTGTATATAAATTGTTATAAAAAAATGGTAGTGGATAAGTGCCGACACCGGTGGCCCTTTTTGCAGTCGGTAGTTGTCAAAAGTAATTATTTATAATAATAATTTTGCTTTCTTCGTTACATAATGCTTTAATTATTTAAAACACTTTACTTCTAACGAAAGTAGCAACCAGCGTAACTTTATAAACTCGCTTTCAGTTTAAAAGACGTAAATTCAAAATCAGCTGTTTACTTTTAGCACGTATGCTAAAAGTAAACTGCTGATTTTACTTTTTGCACGCGGATCTACAATATGTTATTTTGAGTTCGACAAGCTATTGGCAAAAGGCCTAATTACCAAGGGAAGAATCATGGAAAACTTGTGCGTATGCTGCTGTTGTCAGTAATTTGTAAAAAAAGATTTTTTACTTTTCAGTAATTCATTAATTAGTATGCTGCAACTATTTACCAAGCTATGGATAGCATTCAAAATATTTATGGGTGAATTCTTTACCTATTTAAGTTGATCTTTGGTAGTTTTCGAGACCCCAATACTGGGACTTCCATTATGTACACTGTAAATAACACACAAATACATCAACTATTTAAATATTTTTATAGTTTACTTTCTAAAACACAACAAAATATTAATTTCTCAAAATAAAATTTTGATTAATAAGTTCATTGGTTAGTTTCATTTTTAATTTTGACATGCTATGCATACTATTTAATATTGCTCGGTCGGTTTACTGACTGCAATTATGCATGTATTTTAAACTTCTCAGCTCGAAACAGAATCACAGTAACAAATCGAAATATACATATCTTTCATTTTAGGAATAAAAACAATAGTTAATTGCAAATACTATATCTTGGGTTAATACTACATAAGAATGAATTACAAATTTAGTAATTGTCATTTCATTTTGAGCAGGTGCAATATAGAATCGTTTTTGATGTATATCTTGGTAGATCAGTAATCAATGCTGTACCAATAGCTTCATTTATCAGCTTGGTGGTATGCAGGCATCTGGCATTTATAGCATATGCATTTTTTGCATTATCCTCAACAAATTCTTGAGCGACTATGATGAAAATTATTAGCAACTATGATACCTGTAATTATCCGGTTTGAAAATAAATCTTTTAAGTTTTATAATTTTATAAACAGTGCTTTACTAGAATATGAGTTGGGAAAATAATTTATTTGTGTACTTAATCAGTATCTTCTTTTCCGATTGTGTGTTCGTCACCGTAATCTTGTTAAGGTAATAGACTTCATTCAAGTCGTTATCTTTTTTAATTATAATTTGACGTTCCTAATTTCTAAGTTCAAGTTTAAGTAATAACCAATTTACATCTCATTAATGCTTTATTTATTTATTAAACGTAAAATACTATTCGTTATGAAATATCACTTACAAAACTAGAATTCCTTGGAACAAATCCTGATGGCATTAAATTTTCGTTAAATGTACAATAAAGTATTATGTTCCTAGGCATAAATAATAAAGAAACCAATATGTATCTGGAGGATAGTCCATATAAGTATTTTTTGTATTGAATTTGTGATTGCTTGCAATACAATAGCTCGTACATCTTCCATTATTTTCTTCTTTTTTGTGTAAAATGCAGTTACAAATGATAATAATAAGTCACATCTATTATTTTAATGTATTTTTTATAATTCAAATTAACTGATTGTAACGGGTGTTTCAAAAAGAACGCAATTATTAAATTTCGCACCATTTTTTTCTGTAAAAGTTGCAACCCTAAAAATTTGACATCTGTCATCTATGATTGTTGCAATTTTTAGTTATGGAGCTCTATACGAAAGAACAACGCTTTATCATCGTGAAAACCGGTTACCAAAATGGGGAAAGTTTACCCTGAAACCGTTCGCAAAGTTCGTGGAATTTGCAGTCGTGAAAGTGCACCTAATCCGTCCACTTTTCAAAGATTGATTAAGGAATTGGTGAAAATTGGATCAGTCATGAACAGTAAATATCCGGTACATTGTCGTTCCGGCCGGTCTCTAGAAAACATTGCAACTGTGAATGTGAGTGTTGCTGAATATCTGCGAAAGTCACTACAGGTGATAACGGAGTTCTTGTGGCCACAAGTGGAAGGTATGGACCTGGAAGACATGTGGTTTCAGCAAGACGGCGCAACCTGCCACACTGCGGGTGAAATAATTGATTTACTGGAAAAATGATTTTTGGACCGCATTGTTTTCTGAAACGCCAAGGGGAGTTGGCCACCGAGATAGTGCGATTTGACGCAGTGTCACTTCTTTCTTTGGGTTTTTTTTGAAATCTTAAGTCTATGTGAATAACCCTCGAACAATTTCTGAGCTCAATCCGGATATCCAACGAGCAATTAATGAGATAGCGCCGCAACTCTAAGAAAACGTCATATATAATTTCATCAAAGAACAAGGGTTTGCATCCAGAGTCGCGAGGGTCATTTGAAGGATATTTTACTCCATAATTAATCGGAACATGTGTACTTTAAAATTCAATAAAAATATCAGCAATCTCTAAAAAAAGTACGTTTTATTTTAAAATTAAAAGTTGCGTTCTTTTTTAAACACCCTTTATTTTGTATATTAAATAAATTATTAAGGTTATCTTTTTTTTATATATCGCGTATAAATATATATTTATAATTGTCAGAAATATATTTATACGTATAAACTTATTCTGGAACCATAAGAATTACAACAGAAAAATGTCTTTACCTATACAAAAATTATATTACATTTATGGTAAATGCATATGTTCAAAATAAGAGTTACATAGTAGTCTTATACACTTATCGATATCAGCTAAGCTATTATTAAAAATATTTTAATGATTCTGAAGTAGATAAATTGAATTACTTTTAATATACGTATAAAAACACCCGCAGTAAAATCTTGTAGCTGTTGTGCATTGAAAATTCATTCTTTCAAATCGCTTTATGATTTTTCATTTAAGATGCCCGTTACAAGGTCTCGTAATGTTATTACAATCTGATCGGTTATGTAGATCAATGAGCAATTTTATTCTAACTTAATTGATTACGTTTGAAGATTTTTAAACTAAGGTCTTACTCACTAGTTTTGCTTTGTGTTCAAATAACTTAACTACACTAAACATAACATGTAGCAATAACCGCAGAATACTCTGCTTTGCACTATCACTATTACTAACTCATAAGGCTTCGTCCTCTTGAGTCATCTTACTAGGTTGTTACAGTGTTGAAATCATTTAGATGTAGTCATGAATTGTTACGTATAATTTTTCGTTTAAATACATACCGATGCAGTTTTGAGCACCCTCAACTCATGTGTAGCCTCCGAAACTTCAACCACAAGGTTTTTAACCAGTATGAAAGTTAGAGAAAAGCATGTCGCTCATGAGGTTATTTCAAATCGTGCCTAGCAGCTCCGACGAGGCTGCGCTGCCATGCATCACCAGGTACCTTGTGTATAGCTAGCGTCTGATTAATTCACCATCTGATCTTTCGAAACTGAAATACGTATTATCAGTGCTACTATATGAAACTTTAAAAACGTTTGTGCGTACCGTTTTATGCTGTGAAATTCTGTGTAACTGCGATGATCACCTCGTGCAATTATTTATGTGGAATAAGTTATTTTCAATTTATAAGTGTATTTAATTATTTTTTTTTGATTGGCTAACCTGCCTGTTAGCATTTTGGGTAGCGTTCAGCTCGTGAAACTGAACTCAGATTTGAAAAAAATCTATTATCTTTTGCGAGGGTATATCGGGACCTTAAATATTGAAGTTAGCTCCTTATTAGCGCTGGAAATACACAGTTTTAAGTGTAAAAAACCCTAGGCGAAATCGTACCAATTAGATAGAATAGATCGCGTTTAGATAAATTAATTGATCGTTGAAGCGATTTGATGAGTACTTGATTGTTTAAGTCACTACTTTACAGTTGAGCTATGTGTACTCGAGCGAATTGCGAGTTAAAATCGTAGAGTTTAGTTTTTCACTTCAAATTTATTAACACTAAAACCTTGTACATTATGTAACTAAAACTAAAATTACATCTACTATTTCAATTACAAACAAATATTTTATTGTAGATTTGTTTTGCCTTCTTCGAGTATGGTGCAGAGTTTGTATGTTTACATACTGTAAATAAATAATTAGGTTATATCAAGCTACGGTGTTTTCTGTTTTTTATTATTTTTATGAAACACCTAAGTGATTTAGGAACTTACACGGACACCTGTAGGTTTTCTGGTTTGAACCGTTTCGAACCAGTGGCGCTTCCGGACAGAACAGAAACTAGCTGGCGAAAATTTGCTACACTACTAGACAATTCCTGAACCGCCGTGTTGTGAATTATATATTATTTTCTTTTCCTTTTGTGTAAAAGCAAATAACAATGTTTGTGATGTCCAGG
>CALNHX010007853.1:0-68268 GCA_940337035.1 Agriotes lineatus | reverse complement strand
GTTCTTTTTCAAATCTCCAAACAGGTCATAGTCACTGGGGGCTATATCTGGACTATACGGAGGGTGATCGATTTGTTCGAAACCACAGTCACGAATTGGGGCTTGCGCAATTCCAGCAGTGTGCACGGATGCATTATCGTGCAGCAAACGCACGCCTCTGGTTAGTTTCCAACGCCTTTTCTCCCGAATGTTTTGTCGTAATTTGTGCAGGAGTGCTGCATAATATGCCCCGTTAACTGTGGTTTAAATTTTTCATCATATTAAGCTTTTGCCAGTTCTTTTGTCGAAGCTTTGACTTTAATGGTTTCCATATTCAGTAATTCGATAAGATATTTCTCTGAGATGCTAAATACGGACTGGGATAGAGCACCAATGGGATTTGTGTCGTCTTTCATACGATTTACTTGGATATATTTCTTCGTTAGCTCTCTTGTCCAAGGTCCGTAAGGTATAAGAGGACAATGATTAAAAAAACGGTCTTCAGCTAACAATTTGAGAATTCTTTTTTAAGTCTTGCAGTAACTGTTCGATGTTACACTAAAACCGTGCTGCCAAACACGGATATATTCCATTAGAAGTTGTCAGGTCATTTTGGCAGCTTACAGCAATGTAATTAACCATTTAAGCCTTTAGAACAGCCGGTCTGTACTTTAAACCCGTCTTTGGCCACTTAACTTTTCATCGCAGATGTCTGGGTTTAGTTCCGCCACACTAGTTTCAGGCTAGTTAAAAAATCCGCCTGTGGGAGCAACTGCGAGGGCCTCGAGTCTTCTCTATCGCTCCAACATTATTTTGTTTTACCCGGAGAGCGTTATGCTTTGTGATTGGCTACGGAGGTTGGCTTGATGACTCTTCTTTTTGGCGCGTATTTTTTCTGCAAGCAGGCAGTCTCGAGAGGGTCGTTCGTTGGTACGTGGGTGCCTGTGCATATCGATGGCCGAGTTCTGCTTTATTGATGTAGGGTTGTGGTTGACCCATCAATCCCGATAAAACGGGGATCAAACCTGCAGGACTTTTGGATTCCTAGGCCTCACCGTCGTTTTCTCCCATGAGAGGGACGCATTTCAGTTGACGCCCCTTCAAAGCGGATTCCGCCAGCATTCTCACGTGCCTCCCACGCTTTCGATCTTGCGTCCCATCTGCAGGCATGCCGCTAGGCAACTTCTCGCCCACGCTTGACGATCGTCTAGATACAGGTATATCTGTGTAACCAATTTATAACGTATTAGCTGTTATTTATGTGAGCTGAACTTATATTCCGTATTCGCTAATTTTACTATGCTTTAATCGCTGCCATCAGAACGTATTAGCTGTCATATATGTGTCCTAAACACATGCTAATTTATTGTGCTTGCTAAATTATTGCATTCCGGCCGCAGCCGTTGTAACTAATCAGCTGTCATTTATGAGAATCAAATTTACATATCGTACTTGCTAGTTTATTGCATTTTGGGCGGCCGTCCTTGTAACTAATCAGCTGTTATGCATGTGAACTAAATTTATATACTGTGCTTGCTAAATTACTGCAGTTTACCCGCAGCCCTTGCAACTAATCTTTGGCAGTTCATTCATACGTGTTCATGTGGCCTAGATTGCTTTTGGATTTACGAATGCGGCAAATTCTATAAATGTTATGATAGAGGTTAATAGCGCTTCTCCAGCTGGGGGTTCTACATTTAAGTTAGCTTTAACCTTGTCCATCACATATATTTAAACATTAACGTCAGACCAATAGACAAATATTCTCACGAAGGCCTTATCATTGTGACGAATCTGCGCATGCTTGTTTCAGGATAAGTTTTTTGTGTAACGATTGATGTACGACGAAGCTTGAGCGTTGGAGCGACACAGGTAGGTTTGGCGACGCCTGCCGCAGTAACGACGAGGATTGTAAGGCCGAATTATTGTTTTTCCGAAATAGTTATTCAAGTATTTTTCCCGAAATTGTAATTCGAGTTCTACAGCTTCTCGAGTATTTTCCTGACGTAGTACCCTGTGTAATTCTCGTTCCGTCTAACCGTCCAGGTCCGGTTGAACGTGTATACCCCGAGACAGACCTGGTGGCGCCCTTTTATTTCGACTTACCTTATATATGTCACGCTACGCTTGCCCGGTGACGTACCGTTTGAACCACGCCCAACTCCCTGACAGTATCAGCCGAGGCCTTTAGCCTGTTTTTGACGATTCTCACGGCGAGCGTGCCACCTTTTCCCGGACTTAGCTAGTCGTGCGATACTCACACCGCGTGGGTGTCGTTACGTCATTTTGATACCGTAACAAAGCTCTGAATTATTGGGGGGTAACGGGACACATCAAAGATTTTAAGTAGGTCCCAGTGTAATCATATTGTCTCTAAATCTATCCTGACATACTGCAATTACCTTTGGAAAATTTTACCTTGTCTGTGATCTTAATACCAAATTGTGGCCCATCGACAAAATATTGAAACTTGACTGCCACAAATCAAGGTATTTATTTTCATGCCTTTTTGAATTGGGACTACCACCATAGCCATTCTGTTAGTTGACCTCTATCTTGGGAAAACCAAAGTTATCCATCTTTGATGATAAGCTGATTGTTTTATTTAGTTCTGGGATTAGATTGGCTTACGTCTGGCGGGTATCCAATGTTGTTTTAATTCTCGGGATATCATCTTCATACTCATCCATGTCTTCAGATTCTTCGTTGTACCAAGAAGCTCTTCGTTTAAATGTTCGAGTTTATTTATTGTTCAATTTGTCCAATTCGAACCATGTATACACAGACACACATTTACACATGATTGCGTGAATAGCTACCACATCCTCTGTAACTATTGATAACTTTTACTAATCCACTTTTGATCATATCAACTATGCCATAGACAAATGCTTAAAATCTCATCCATACTTTGTGTTTTTTAGATATAATTAACAACCTCATTGTGAGATGATAATTTCGAATTTATATCTTAGTGTTTCGTTTTTGCAGAATTGTTTGAATCCATAAATATGTATACCATACGAGAGGTAGTACATTCTTAGTTACATTTAACTTTTGGCAGAATGTGGCGTGAATAAGGACAAGGCAACAGTTCCTAAGGTTAAATTTTTTTTATTAATTTATATAATTGGGCGCCAGTTGTTAAACACAACATAAACCAAATCTAGCTATCAAAACAAATCACTTCAATCTAAATCTTTAATGAACGCGAACAGGTTCATGAATAGTCGTAGCATAGATACTCAAACAAAATATATCAGTAACAGTTAACAGAATTTAATATTCAACATCAGTGTAACAAATAGTCATCGTAATCATATACGAAATATTAAAAACATAACTCAGGTAAACCCTGACACTCTACAGAAATAAACAGCAATTATTAAATAAGTTTGGAGTCACCCAAATCAAAATGTCACAAATAAATTAATTACTAAAATTCGAAACACATTACAACATATTAAAATTCTAATGACAGCAAATACTATTAATCGAAATTTGAAATGTTGTGCAAACTTCCAGCTAAATGTAGTGATAACAGAACGCACTTCACCGGCTTGCAAAACTTGTTAAATTTTAAATTGGAAAAAGCCTTCCGCCCAAGATCACACTACTGAAATTGTGTTTTAAAGTGTACATACAGGCATGCATTCAGCTGATTTTTATATGACAGAAAACAAAATGCTGTTGAAATGCATAGCCTACTTGGATCAATATTGAAATCCTTTCAGAAAGCTAGAATTAATCGCCATGAACTGCCGCCCTCACTGAGCACCCAATTCGAAGAAAGTAACCCGACAACTTCAAGCCAGGCCTCTTCATCTCAAAGGTTATGAGTTTTGCGAATAATTTAACATTTCTTCCCGCGGCTTGGACGGAAAGAGGTGCAAGCGTAATTATTTAAGTTAGAGATGCCAGTCCGAATCGGAGGTATGGTTCCCAAAACACGAAAAAATGAAATGGGGCGTTACATATGTTGGAAAATACGATTTTCTAAATATAAAAAAGAGTAAAAGACGGTGAAATCTAGAATCTAAAAAACATTTAATAGTCCGACTCTTTACATAAGGGAAATCTAAGCCGTAAATGTAAGCAAGAAAGTCAAATTAAAGAAGTAGGTGAAAATTATTAATATTACTTCCGCCTCTACACATAGGAGTTATCAGGTATCAGTTAAATTCAAACTAAATTTTTCTTAAATGTTATTAGAGTACATTCCATAAACGTTGTTGCAAATGTCGTAAACACAATTTAATAACCAGTGCTTTTCCAATACAGAGCAATTTTATAGCAACAGGTTTAATGGTTATTAGATTAGCAATTCTAATTAATCATATAAAAATTTTCGATTCCACCACAGCAACTATTACACCCTGTGCAGCAACGAAGATGTCGAAGCTCATTCTCTTCCTTCTAGTAGTACTGGTGCTTTGCCACGTAACCAGCTCAGCCAAGTTAATCCATCAACTTTTATAATAAATTTATGTTTCAGCTACTTGCCCCAGCATCAGCTGACATGTCTCCCCGAGCTAAGAAGATGCTGGAGTCTATAAGGGATTCACTGAAACACCCAACAGGTTACTTTAAGGACTTGAAGCACTTCCTCACCAAAAGCTATGAAGATCTGAAAGTAAAAGGTGTGTCGGCATTTCTGGACACTGTAGTAAGCTATGGCAAACCTATGCTCCAGTACTTGCTGGACCGCAAAGACTAGGTTTTGCAATATAGGTTAACATTGAACATTATGCAGATTGATTGGCGAATAAATGTTGGTAAACTTTAGTAGACCATTTCGTTGTAGATCTAATTAGAAACACCACTGCGTAGTATAAAAAATCGGAGTTTTAAAATTTTCTGATTAAACCTTTACCTTTGTCATTATCACTACCGTCTATACTAAATGACCCTTTAATATTTGATAATTATTTTTTTAATTTATAGTTTTAACATGAAACTGCTTTAAACAACAATAAGCATAATAACAGCGAGATATATTACTTTTTTGATAAGTTGCAAGTTGACCTAAAGTTGCTTTAATTGCTAGCTTAATTATTTCTTGACAAACCAATCTTGAAACAGTTAACAAGAGCGCAAATATTAGATATTACAAAGCCAATTAGTTTTAAATAAAATCGTTTGTCAGCTAATCACGTCATAGCAAGCCGGTCAGAAAGCATGACGACATTATTACATTTTCATCTTCATCATGATATAGATTACCATTCTTGCATTTAATACTGTATGGTTTCCATACTACTTTGTATCTTCAAAATTTTAATAAATTTTGGTCGTTCTTCAGACAGCCATCAAATAAAAAACTAGTCTACAGTTTTGTGGTATCCACTTCATGTTTTAAATAGGGATAGTTAATTTTTGCAATGCAATTGTTTGTGGAATATGTGATTGTCGCAATTTCACATTCATGCGTATGCGGAGGATTGCATGCGACAATATTGTCCAACGTCATCTATCGTCGTGACCATTTGTTATCCAATCGTATCTCTTTACAAACTTGAAAGACAATAAATACATGACTCAAATACCTGGAATTAACAAGTAATCGCCAGGTCAATAATTAATCAAGCAAAAGGTCGATTGGTAAAAAGGCTAAGGATCTAATAAGGCCTAAACCAGAAGGACATGAATTAAATAAATAAAATTAAAATTTTTGGGTATCATTTATAAACTATAAAATAATAAATATTAAAAATCGATGAAATATACAAAAATCATCGAGGCAGTAAATGGCAGTGTACTGCTCCCTTAGAATAAAAGTGGACACGGCCTGGGCTAGCTCATTAACTCGTTGTAGAACATGGCGTGCTGTAAGGACTATCCAAAAAATGCTTCAGGTTTTCAAATTGAACAGTAAAATTATGTAAATTTGGGCGCCTTGTCGTTACTCAGAACATAAAAACCAATTTAGCTAATTAATAACACACCACCTACTTTTAGTGTTTCTCTACGTACCTATATAAATTATACAGGCAAATTGGTTGCGGAAAAAACACAAAATTATGATCAGCAATAGGGGCATTCAATCAAACCCAAAAAATAGCAATAACATATGAATTACATACAGAAGCCATGAAGGCTAAAATGATAGTAACTGCCACTTAAAAGCGGCCTAAGCATTCTGGAATTTATAGCCAGCTTGCATGTAGAAGCGAAAAATGGGAGACCCTGTTATTCTTTGAGCAACTGTAGAATAACCTCAAGAAAGCAGCCTGGGAACCGGCCTAAATATTAAAATTAGTTGCAAAATTTAACAAGAAGAGGCATTTTTACCAAATCTGTTTACAACCGTTTGTCAAGGAGAACAACGCCGTTGGTGGGTTTCGTTTGTTTAAATAAGAACGGCCTCGGCCTGCTCCAAGAATTTCAGATCCTCAAATGCGCTTTGTGAAAAATCAAGTCCTTTGCTACATGATTTAAATATAAGGTAGTCCGAAAAATGATTATGATTGCTAGAACGCGTTATTGGGGGTGGGGGGGGGGGGTGTTACAGCAGATCAAGAATCCGAGATTTCGAGAGTAGCCAAATTTATGTTAACAAATTTTTAATGTAAATGAGTAATTCAATTATACAATGAAAATCGTTAGTACTACAAATGAATACCCTGGGCTAAGAGAGCGATAAGTGACAATATGTAAGTTTTGAAGGAAATGCAAAATATGTTTTTTAAATTTATTTAGAGTGAACATGGTGTGTACCTATAGATGCTAAAGTACAACCTTTATTTCAGAATTAGATTGAAATATTCTTATAAATATAATAGTGATGGCTTAAAAATCACTCAAGGTGCAAGAATGGGTATGCCACAGGTTTTGCTTTTACTATCTTTATAAAGATTATGTCAAATGCAAGAAGGAGATAAGTAACACAGGAAGTTTTTGTAGAATACTGAGTTTATTAGCATTTACTATTAATGTCACAAACGTAAATATTTTGAACAATAAAAGAGAAAATAAACGGAAGTGAATATTCTTAACAAGAAAAAAAAATCGTAAATGGTTTATTCATCGGAACCAATAGAGATATCATCAATCACCTTTGAATCTATAGATTTTGATGTAGATCCAAAACTGATATTAAAATTTTCACGAAAATATCTGCCGTAAAATCGTAAGATATTTTGGGTTTATACTGGAGACTATCCTGTTTCAATTTATACATTTTCTTTTTAAACTATTTGAGTACATGATTGAAATATTTAAATTGTCTGGTAAATAATTTCTAGTACCTTTGTTACGTGAGTAATGAGAAACGCGTTTTGAAAGGCTATCAATGTGCTCGTGCACTGGTTTCTTTAATCTTCGAAAATTAAGTTAGGCCTATTTAAATGTCAACCACTTTTGTCAACAGGGGTTATGTTAGTAGACAAGTGGCTTTTGCCTATACCATGAAGAAGATATACGGCGATTTTGCAGATATCCAACTCAAATGCACCTTTTTAACCAGAATGCGCTATAAAGTAGTGTTAATATATATTAAAAAGCTACAATTTAGTTTTATAACAAACTACCTTATAGTTGTAGGTGTGATTCCGCATTTTTGTATTTCTGGATTTTTTCAGGTGTCTCGAAACAACACAAACTTTTATCAAACTTCATAAATACGGATCTTGCCTTTCTTGATCGGCAAGGTTATTAATAGCAGTAAATATTTCTTGTTTCTCTATTGTTGAAAGTTTTGTTATACATTTTTTTGCACATTTACAATCATAGCTTTGCTTTCTTTCGAGTACTATTTCCTGTTGTCGTAGATTTATAACATTTACTCCTAGCTCTTTTGTGTATTTCTAATTCACCTTGCTACATTTCTTCGCTTTTTTGCCACGCTTTTCGACAGCTTTCGAATCATTGGTCTCCGTTTTTTTTTTGGCACAAAAGCAGATGATTCTGCGTCCGCTGGCTAAAAGCCGCTGCCAGAACTTTCATATGGTTCGGTAATGTCACTTTTACTGCTATTATGATTCATATAAAATTTTAGTGTGTTACAAAAACTCATTTAGCGTAGACCTTCGGAAAAAAAACAACTTTCTTTTACAGCGATCTTATAATTAGTATTTTTTTAAAATTTGTAAGCATTTGTCAATACTCATTAAAACTGTAATAAAACTGTAAAGTTTGAAAAAAATCGTTGAAGCTGGTTTTGAAAAAATCGAAAACTGAAAACGTTTCCACGTCATACCTCTTTTCGTTTTTGAGATATTCTGTTCATACATAGACACACACACATACACACACACAGACTAACTGACAAACAGATATACCAATGAGCAAAATCATGTTTTTTTGGGTTCAGGAGACCCTAAAACTTGAAGATCTGTTGAAAACTCAATTTCGAATTTTTTGGGGTGATCCAATACTTTCTTTATCGTAAAAGGAAGCAAAAATCTAGTTATGTTTTAACTCAAGTCTGTAGGTGAATGTCAGATTGCATTTTGATTATGAAACAAGTGACCGGCAAAAGTTTACACTAGAGTAAGTTGATTTGCATCAAGCAAAAGGAAAAATAGGATGGCAGTTACACAACAAAAACGACTGTATTAATCATAACAGTAAAAAAAAAAGTTTTTATTAAGTGTTTTGTATATTTTCAGGAAAATACTTCAAGATCAAGATATAATTTAGTTCTCTCTGACTTATGGTAGTTCATTTGTTTTCATGGGTATGTATCAAGTTATGGCTGACTTGAATTTGGTCATGGCATGCTGCGAATGAGTTTTTTTTAAACACGCGATATAATATTATGTTTTTTTGCTCTCCCGGGACTAAATGACCTACTTTAGGCGTCATTTTGAAGGACAAAAGTGCCACTTTTAATCCCTGAGTGATTAAATTTTTATTTAAATAATTTACAAAGTTATCCATTTTCCGAATCGAAAGTATACATTTTAAAACCAGCGAAATCAAATTTATTTCATGATTTGTGATGCTCGAGTGCAAAAAATCGCGTGTATATCTAGGGACCAAAGTGCCTTTGAGCCTTTGAGTGACTATTGCCCTCTACTTCGTCTGGGGTAATACACTTCACTCGCAGGATCAAATGATGCACTTTCTCCCTTGGTATATAATACATATACTATTATATCCCTTCAGACTTCGTTAAAAACAATAATGGTAGTGAGGCAGCAAGTTCACACTCGGCTTAACTCTGGACTAACCCTAATAAGTGACGTTATATCTTAATGCAAGTGGCTACGACTGCAGAAAGGGGATAAATCGGACGAGGTTGAACCAAGTGTAAAAATTAACAAATATGCGGCGCCAGAATGGGATGCGTAACGAGTACCACATCCCATTATTGCACCAGAGTGTAGCATGGGATAAGTGAGCATATTTTGAAACCTATTTCTGCAATTATATCTCATTTGTTAAAATTATGTTACATATTCCCTTCTTGCACCAGAGTCTTCAAATCCATTTGCCCCTCACGAAAATTTAACAGAAAACTAATAGTAATATCACCATTTAGGTTGGCATACGCATGTACTGTTCAATTAAGTGGAATGTATATACAACAATTCAACAGCATAATGTAATGATTTGATCTTACACAATGTTAAGAATTAGTGAAACCCTAAAGAACGGCAGACAGGCAAATGCTGCTCGGTAGCCAACGTAGTCGCTTACACATTAGTTCCAGCCCCAATACAATTACGTGGACAGCGCCAACAAAACTACCTTAATGCTCCCGTCATGTGTATCGGATTGCAAATGGTAGCGATGATGGATGATACCAAAACTAAAGTTTCTAGGTTGGACAAAATGTTCGCATACAGTCCTGTGACTCCGCAGTAATGCGAAATTACGATAATCACATCCTCCACAAGCAGTTAAAGTACAAAAATTATTTTACATTTCTTGACTAACCATACTTAAAACGTGATATGGATAGCATAAAACCTTTGCCTGTTTTTGTAAGGGCTGTCTGAAGAGCCACCAAACATTATCAAAATTGTGAAGATAAAAAGTAGTATGGAAACCCTACAGTCCCAAATGCAAGAAAGGTAATCTATATGTTGATACAGATGGAAATGTAACAATGTCGTTGTGCTTTCTGCTCGGCTAGCTATGACGTGACTACTTAGTTTATTTATAAAACTAATTGGCTTTGTAATATCTAATAATTACGCTATTATTAACTGTTTCAAGTTTGATTTGTCAAAAAATAATTAAGCAAACAATTAAAGCAACTTTAGGTGAACTGGCAACTTATCAAAAAAGTAAAATACCTCGCTGTTATTAAACTTATTGTTGTTTCAAGCAGTTTCGTGTTAGAATTATAAATTTTAAAAAATAATTATCAATTATCACTGAGACATTTAGTGCAGAAGGTAGTGATAATGACAAAGAAAAAGGTTTATTAAGGAAAGTTTTAAACTTTTAATAATAAGCAGTCGTGTTTCTAACTATACCTACAACGAAAAAGTCTACTAAAGTTTACCAACGTTTATTTGCCAATCAATCTACATAATGTTCAATGTTAATCTACATTGCAAAACCTAGTCTTTGCGGTCCAGCAAGTACTTAAGTATAGGTTTATAAGCGTTTACTACAGTGTTCAGGAATGCCGACACACCTTTTACTTTCAGATCTTCATAGCATTTGGTGAGGAAGTGCTTCAAGTCCTCTACGTACTTATTTGTTGGATGTTTCAGTGAGTCCCTTAAAGGCACCAGGTATATCTTAATAGAGGCAGGAATGTCAGCTGATGCTGTCACAAGTAGCTACAACATAAGTTTATTACAAAAGGTGTTTAACTGCCTTGGCTGAGCTGGTTACGTGGCAAAGCACCACTGCTACTAGAAGGAAGAAAATGAGCTTCGACATCTTCGTTGCTGCACAGGGTGTGAAATAATAGTTGCTTCACTGCAACCGGAAACTTTTATATTATTAATTAGAATTGCTAATCTAATAACTATTAAACGTGTTGCTATAAAATTTCTCTGTATTGAAAAAGCACTGGTTGTTAAATTGTCTTTACGACAATTGCAACAAGATTTATTGAATGTACTTCAATCACATTTAAGAAAGAATTAGCTTGAATTTAACTGATACCTGATAGGTCCTATGTTTAGAGGCGGAAGTAATATTAATAATTTTCACCTACTTTTTTATTTGACTTTCTTGCTTACATTTACTGCTTAGATTTTACTTATGTAAAAAGTTGGAATATTAAATGTTCTTTAGCGTCTGTTATTCTGTTTTGTATTTAAAAAGATATATTTTCCAACACATGTAACGCCCCATTTCATTTTTTCGTGTTTTGTGAACTGTACCTCCGATTCGGACAGGCATTTCTAACTTAAATAATCACGATTGCATCTCTTTCAGGCCAAGCTGCACCAAAAAATGTTGAATTATTCACAAAAACGCATAACCTTCGAGGTAAAAAGGTCTGCTTTGACATTTTTGAGTTGCTTTCTTCCAATTGAGTGTTTAGCTAAGGCGGCTGTGCATGCCAAGTAATTCAAACCTTCAGAAAGGATTTTAATATATTTATTCAAGTAGGATAGGCATTTTAGCAGCATTTTGTTTTCTATCATCTAAGAATCAGTTGAAAGCATGTCTGCATATGTATTTTAAAACACCATTTCAGCAGTGTTACCTTGAGCGCACGGCTTTTCCCAATTTCAAATTTAACACGTTTTACAAGCCTTCGAAGTGCGTTCTGTTATTACTTCATTTAGCTGAAACTTTGAATAGGATTACAAATGTCGATTAATAGTATTTGCTGTCATTAGAATTTTATTATGTTCTACCGTGTTTCAAATTTTAATAATTCATTTATTTGTGTCATTTTGATTTGGATGACACCAAGCTCACTAAATAATTGTTGTTTATCTCTGTAAAGCGTCAGGTTTTACCTGAGTTGTTTTTAATGTTTCGTATATGATTACCATGACCATTTGCTACATTGTTATTGAATATTAAATTTTGTTAACTGTTACTGGTAATTTTTTTTGTGTATCTATGCTACGACCATTAATAAACTTGTTCGGGTTTATTTGACAGTTAGATTGAAGTATGAGGCATCCAAAGTAGATTGTGATTTCTTTTGATGGCTAGATTTTGTTGCTGTTGTGTTTAACGACTGGCGCCCAATTATATAAATTAATAAATTTATTTATAACTTTAAGAACTGCTGCCTGGGCGCTATTTACGCCATATTCTGCCGATAGTTAGAGCTAGCTAGAGATGTGATACCCCTCGTTTAAGGGTAGTACACATATTTATTTATTCAATCAGTTCTCCAAAGAAGAAACACTAAGATCTAACCTCGAAGTTATCATCTCACAAAGAGGTTGTTAATTATATCTGATACGCACAAAGTATGAATGATACTTTAAGCAAGTGTTTATGGATAAGCTGATTTGATCAAAAGGATTCTGAATTAGTAAAAGTTAGCAATAGTTATAGAGGATGTGGTTGCTATTCACGCAATTATGGCTAAATGTGTGTATACATTGTTGGAGTTGAACAAATTGAATAACATACCAGCACATCTATACGAAGAGCTTCTTGGTTCGACGAAGGAGACAATCTTCAAAAATCTGAAGCCATTGATGAGTATGAAAATAACATCTTTAAAATTTAAAAAAAATGAGACCCACCATACATCAGTCAATCTAATCCCGGAACTAAATAAAACAAGCAGCTTATCGACAAAGATAAACAACTCTTGTTTCCCTAAGATAGATGAGCAACTAACAGAATGGCTCTGGTGGTGGTCCCAATTCCAAAACGCATGAAAATAAACACCTTTATTTGTGGCAATCAAGTTTTAATATTTGCATGATGGGCCTTAGTTCACAACCGCGCAAGTTGGTATAAGATCACGGACAAAGTAAAATTTTCCAAAGGTAATTGCAGTACATCAAGATAGATTTAGAGATAATATGATTACACTGGGACCCAGTTAAAATTTTTTGTGTGCCCCGTTAACCCCCTATAAATTCAGGACTTCCAATGGAATACATCCGTGTTTGGCAACAAAGTTTAGAATCAGGTTTTAATATTCTTTGACAAACAAAAAGGGTTTCAGTGTAACATTGGGCAGTGGCTGCAAGTCTTAAAATAGTATTCTCTAATTATTAGTTGAAGATCTTCTTTGTGTTTATTGTCCCCTTATATTTTTCGGACTTTGAACAAGAAAGCTAATGAAGAAATATATCCAGATAAATGGTATGAAAGACGACACAAATCCCATTGGTGCTCTATCTCTATTCGTATTTACCGTCTCAGAAAAATAACTTATCGAATTATTGAATCTGGAAACCATTGGAGTCAAAGCTTCGACAAAAGAACTGGCAGAAGCTGAATATGATGGAAAATTCAAACGTGCGTTCGAGAAAACCCTCTTGCAAAAAATGGTGACACATGCGTAGTAGCAATCCTCTGTATTGACCACAACATTTCCATTCCAACAAACAAGACAGTTGTGGTCAAGGAGTTGGAGTTCACAACTGCGGCGTTAGCCTGGCGGAAATTAATTGAAAAACAACTAATGCTTTTAAACGTATAAAATGTATTATATTCAATTACAAACCTGCCTTTCCAACTCAGGGCAAATTAAACGAGTGTAATTGTAATTACAACAAATAAATAATTTATGGCCCTTTTCTTATGTTATCTATCCGCAATAAATTCGGGGTTAGCTTCGTAGAAAATGAGACAAACTTGATTCAGGGTGTAGGTTTATAAATTTAAAAAGAAACACGTGGTATGACAAATAACTCGTTGTATGACAAATATTCTCCAATAATTCGGGCAAATGCACAATGTTTGTCTGACGTATAGCTAACTTATAAATTTGAATTAGCAAACACGATGATCTACCAATGCAAAAACTGCGTTAAATTGAATTTTAAAAAGACCAACATGGCAAGGAAGCGTCGGGTAAATATTAATACTGTGACGTAGCAACTGCTAAGCTAGTTTGGTTTCTAGTATGACGTTGCAACCCACGAGTGATCGTTTTTTGTTCTATATCCGGCGAAAACTGAAAAATGCCGAGTCATTTCGCATTTACAAGGGACACGCCACCTAAATTTCTGGAAGCTGGACGGCTTTGGACCGGTAGAACTTGGCGCTACACCTCGTATACAGTCTAATCTTGATGGAATCCAAAATGAATAGACCTACTCCAACGCTTTCCCTCTGAAATTTTACCTTTATCGGAGACCTCTCGGATACTGGATACACTCCCCAATGACGCCACGGGGATTATAGACTTGGAAATGACTTATTAATTGGAATTCCTACCAGTGCGAACTCTTGAAGGTTCTCCCTACACGTAGCAGACACTATTCTTGCTAGACAATGCTGTTTACTTCTGGAACTGGTCCTCGAAGTTACTCCCAATTGGTTGAAACCTTTTGGTAGCTAAACTGCTTCACTTGCCACTTTTAACACAGATGTTATGGACACTGGTGAATAAATTTGAACACAATTGTTATAACTAAAGACTTTTTTATTTATAATTTTATGTGATAAACTGAGGAGCTCAAATTGGCATCAACACAAATTTCTTCAAGTTGTTTGCGTTATTATTAACAAAAGAAAGTCATGTATCTTAGCTACTAGATTTTCAATTTTTACTTCCTTTTACGATAAAGGAAGTATTGGATTCACCCCAAAAATTCGAAATTGAGTTTTCAACAGATCTTCACGTTTTAGAGTCCCCTGAACCCAAAAAACATGTTTTTGATCATTGGTCTGTCTGTCTGTGTGTCTGCCTGTATGTCTGTCTATCTGTCTGTCTGTGTGTCTGCCTGTGAACAGAACATCTCAAAAACAAAAAAATGTATTGCGTTGAAACTTCATTTATAGGTTTTGTATACTATCTAGGTGCAACAGCAAGATTTTGAAGAAAATCCCATAACCGAAAGTATGGTGTTTACTCTTGCGATTTTTCAGTTTGTTTCGATTTTTTTCAAAAACGGCTCTAACGATTTTTCTCAAAGTTTACAGTTTTGTTACATTTTTAATGTTTATTGATGTGAGATAGGTGATTTTCAAGTTGAATACCTCTAAAATGGGTTTTTTTGTGTTTGGTCCTTTTTTATTAACATTATTTTAAACACAGCACCCGGTATATTATTACATTTTAGAATTCAGCTTAAAATTTTAGAAAAAATTAGTCACTTAAACTAACGCTATATTTTGTACGGTTTCTGTAGTATTTGTAGTTTCTGAATAATTTTGACAAATGCTTAAAAATTTAAATTAAATTTTTGGCTATTCATAAGATCACTGTAAAAGGAAGTTGTGTGCGTGTATCATACCAGATTTTTATAGAGGAAATTAGGATTGATGACATGTTTAACTTTATGGACTACAGTTTTGATATCATGTCTTTACCTAACTACTAAAATTGTCTTTTTCTTGGAATAAATATCACTACACTTGCTCTGCTTTTAAATCACTTTTGTTTATAATGCACTGATACACTTGGAGTTCTTTTAGCATCTCACTAACTGTCTTTCACCTGCCTTTTATTTTTTATTGGTCTTTGCAGTCATTATTTTGCTAGCACTGTTTCGTTGTTTCGTTTATGTTTCAGCTAATTTGCCTTTTGCTGTTTTATACACTTTTTAATACATAACGCTCATATTCTTTCTGTAATTAACAAATCATGCTGTATTATTTTATTCTTATTATGTCTGACATAATAAGCTCAAATCAGTCAGTTACAAATTAAATTGCATTAGCCCTTCCGAACATTTATCATAACTGAAGCTTTGAATGTAACCATTCTAAAACCTGCTTTATTTCATGCTAACTTATATCCCTCAAATTATTAGTTAATTCTGCTCACATCAAGTGCATTTATTAATGTAAAGTACTCATTATCTTGCAATAAATAAATATTTAATGCTGTGCTCCTGGTGACCATTTAGTTAATTAAGCAATCAGAATTTCTATGGGCAGTGAACCAATACAATACATTATGATCCTGTGCCGCTGAGCTGGCACTGCCTTTGCAGATTATTTTTAAGTTGGCTTTAAAAACACGTGCGTTCCCAACTCAGGAAAATTTCAAAAATTTTCCCAATTCATAAATCTGAAAAGAACTACAGACCTATATCAAGTCTTTCTGCTCCCGGTAAAGTTTTTGAGCAAATTTTGTATAGAAAATTATACCAACAAGTAAAATCAGAAATATACGTAGAGCAGCATGGTTTTAGGGCAGGTCTGTCTATCCAAACTAATTTAGCCTTATATGTTGACTACATATCGACTGCTTTTAAAAGTTACAGTCAAGTCTATGTAATATACACCGATTCTGTAAAGACATTCGATAGAGTCTTTTCCTTTATTGCAATTATTTCAATCTTATCTGCAAGGAAGATCACAATACGTCGTACTAGATCCTCATAAGTCAGAAGCCTATGGTATGCCATCGGGGGTTTCTCAAGGATGCAATTTAGGCCCTCTTCTATTTCTGATATTTATTAATGACATATCAAGTTCAATTAACCACTGCAATTTTTTTGTTTTCGCCGATTATTTGAAATTATTTTCAAACTCGCAAAACTTACAAGATTCGATGGAAATACAACAAGATATAGACTCTGTTATTGAATGGAGCGACAAACAATAAATTAGAAATAAATGCAGACAAGTGTCGGATATTCAAGTTCAGTCTCAATAGGAACAAGAAGATTTGGAATTATACTATGAGCTGTGTCAAATGTAAATATTCGAAAAAACAAGAAATTTCAGAATTCACTTCCCTAAATTTTTATGAACACGTTACAGCTACAGTAAATGGTTGCCTGAGAACCCTTGGATTTATAAAGCGAACTTGTCAAAAATTTAATAAAGTTTTGGCTGTCTTAACACTATTTAATACCCTCATTCGATCGAGGCTAGAATTTGCGATTATAGTATGGAATCCAGGAGTGGCAATGCACGCCTATGTATTGGAAACAGTGCAAAATAAATTCTTAAAATACATATACTATAAGAAATATCGCAGGTCTCCTGGCTTTGGATCCTATGCCGGAACACTACAAGGATTTAAAATTGTAAAACATACGTAAAACTTAACTTACTTAGTATGACTGTTTTGTTTAAACTTATTCACCATCTTATAGACTGCCCACCATAGTTATCACTATTATCGTTCTATGTTCCGGCATTAGATCACGAAAAAAAGATCTTTTCTATATTCGACGTTATCCAACTCTGGTAAAAATTCTTACCGATTATTCGGATATGTTCTTTATTTAATTATTTAGACAGCGCACAAGACTTTCAAATATTTTTTTTCATTATGGCTAGCGCAATTTAAATTACAGATGAATATATTATTGATCCAATAAGTGCCATGTTGCATATGTTGACGGGTAGACAAATTCACTTTATATATATTTTTTTTAAATTATTTATTTGTAGTTAAAATATCTGTATGTAAATAATATGGCATGTATTAGGTATTACTATTTTTTGATAACTATCAAACAATGTAATTAGGCGTTTTGCCTGTTTTGTTCGTCAAATAAATAAATAAATAAAGGTATGCCATATTTTTGGAAATGCGTTTTTATTTATTTCTTGAGTTTTCCTAGCACTAATTGACTTTTAACTAGTCACACAATTTCGAAACTTAGGCATTTAAAAAAATATGCATTGATAAAACTGATATATGGTACTAGCATACTAAACCCTTTAGTGGATCAAACTGTTATGCCACAATATTGTGGCATAATCCCTTCATCCACAGCAAAAAATGTAATGTCTAGTTGGTAGTTGCAGTGACACATGGTATAATACATGACATACTGGTATGTTACCTTTGAGGTTATATTACAAAGTTTTCACTAATTAGTGAGTTAATTTGTGTTTAAAAGTTAAAATATCATTTTTTATTCAGTAAAGAGGTAACATTGGTTTAATAAATGTTGTTTTGACTTTATTATTTTTATATTTGAATTGAAGTTGTCATAAATTTATTTACCCTTATTTATTTATTTATTTAGCGTATTATCTTGGTAGGTGCATTGCTTATGACGTTATGTTTTGAATTGTTTTTATTATAAATTGCTATTTTATATCGATCTTGTTTGATCATTTCGTTAATTCTTATTATAAATTGTATTGATAATTGATCATTGATTTTGGTCCTGACATGTTTGTTTCTTGCTTTACCTTGATTAACGAGTTTACGAACTTGGTTCTACTTTGCATTTGATTGTCTTGGTGGGTTTATTTTGTAGCTATTTCAGCCTTTGAGTGATTTGACAAAAGAATCCGGCTATTGTGTCAATTATTTGAGAAACATTGGATCTGGAACCCTAAGTAAATACTTCCGGTATTTGACCCACAACCACGCGAGTTAGAGGTTGTTGCCGTAATGACATCAACTCATGTGCTCTTACGAAATTCGGCGTTTTGTAACTTTCTATCGTTTTCTTAGTTTTTTAGTCAGGCATGTGCGTATTTTTCTATGCTGTATTTACTGTAGACGACACTCAGATCGTCGGCAATTGCATGTTGGTATTAAATTTTTCGCCACCCTTATGTCTCTATCCTGGTCCGCTCTCTCAAAATCGTTGTTTCTTACAGCATAACACAGTAATTATGACAAAACCAGTTCAAGTGAAGTTATGGTTCTGCTTGACTGAGCTTGAGTAACTAAAAACTCTCAAGGGGAGTGTCAAATTGGGCGTTTTATTTACTTGAAAGGCTACAAGGCCTCAACGCCCTATTATTTTAACCCTGTAATAAAGTATTCACGGCTAGCTTACAGTTGAGATGGGTCGTACGATGGGGTTAGCTAATTTAAATGTGACCTTCCTAGAGCACCAGAAATTCTTAAATCAATTTACATTAACCTTTTCGGAATTCAAAGCAGAGAAGGGAAAAATTACAACAGTACTTGTGCATGGGTGATGCGATGATTGGTAACCACTCTAACCAGTCCTCGCCAGCAGGAATTTACCTTGTTTAATTTTACATGCGTCTGCTACCAGCCACTGTTACCAACCGATACCAATGTAGAAAATCTTATTAAAACGACAAACAAGAACAACGCCTTAAAGCAGATTATAATTTTGCAATAAAATATAGCAAAGAATACTAATAAAATAGCTTAGATTAAAATAGGCGAAACAGTCGTATATTGACCCACTTCGCGACATAACATAAACCATGCAATTAAAAATAATTTTACCTGGACTTACTGCAAAACGTCTTAGCTGATAGCAAAATGTCACTGCAAAAAGTAGAGTTGGCCCTTCAAAATGGTATTTACTGAAGCCGTGGGGTTGAGCAACCAACAGTCGGAACCAGTTATATCGGTAATAATTAATAGGGAGCCCCAATATTAATCCGACACTAGTCGATAGTGAAAGATCAACTTTCGATAAAAAGACCCCACTAAATGAGCAACTAAGGTGTTTTTGCTCAAACCGCACGAACAACCAGCTTGATGTGAGACCTCGGGTTAAATCCCTATCAAACCACCGGCAACCACGCATTGCCCCTCAGAGGCGGGGTAAAAATTGCGACGAAAGGTCCATGAGTTGAGAGGCAGCGATCACATCTTCCACAAGCAGTTATAGTAAAAAATTATTTCAAATTTCATGACTATCGGTATTTAAAACGTGGTGTGGATAGCACAAAACCTTTGAGTGGTTTTTTCTTTAATGGCTGTCTGAAGAGCGACCAAAAATTATCAAAATTTTGAAGATAAAAGTAGTGTGGACACTCTACATTCTCAAATGCACGACCGGTAATCTATATGTTGATGAAGATGGAAATGTAATAATGTCGTCGTGCTTCCTGCTCGGCTAGCTATGACGTGATTAGTAGACAAACAATTTGACGTATAAAACTAATTGGCTTTGTAATATCTAATAATTACGCTATTGTTAACTGTTTTAAGTTTTATTTGTCAATAAATACTTTAGCAAGCAATTAAAGCAAATTTAGGTCGACTTGTAACTTATCAAAGAAAGTAATTTATTTCGCTGTTGTTATACTTACTGCAATTTCATGTTAAAACTATAAATTTTACAAAATTTATTCAGTTAGCAAATATCAAAGAGACTAAAGAGACATTTAGTGTAGAAGCTAGTTGTTATGATAAATATAACGGGTTATTAAGAAATCCTGAAAACATTGGTTGTTTATACTACTCAGTCGTATTTTTAACTAGACCTACAACAAAACAGTCTACTAAAGTTTGCCAACATTTATTCGCCAATCAATCTACAAAATGTTTAATTTTAATCTGCATAACTTAGTCTTTGAGGTTCAGCACGTGCTTAAGTATAGGTTTCAAGGCTCTTATTACAGTATTCAGAAATGACCACGATTTTCCTTCAGGCATTTCCTGCGGGATTAAAAATTAGTGAAAGTATCTGGATCCCTATATTCACCTTTTACTTTAAGATGTTCGTAGCCTTTGACGAGCAAGTCCCTGACGTCCTTTAAGGGCCCATGTGGGCTTTTCAAGTGTTCCCTTATCTTCTCCAGGACATGCTTAAGAGGGGCAGGAATGTCAGCTGCTGCTGGCACAAGTAACTGAAACAGAAGTTTACAATAAAGGATGATGGACAAACTTGGCTGGTTTGGTTACGTGGCAAAACACGACTGCTACTAAAAGGAAGAGAATGAGCTTCGACATCTTCGTTGCTGCACAGGGTGTGCAATAATAGTTGCTGTAGTGCAACCCGGAACTTTTATAGCATTAATTAGAATTGCTAAACTATTAAACGTGTTGCTATAAAAATTGCTCTGTATTGGAAAAGCACTGGTTGTTTAATAATTGTATTTACGACATTTGCAAAACAGTTTACTCAATGCTCTCTAATCACATTTAAGGATGAATTTGCTTGAATTTAACTGATAAATGTTACGGCAGAAGTACTAATACTAATGTTTTTCAACTTTTTCTTTTGATTTGACTTTCTTGCTTACATTTTCGGCTTAGGTTTCACTTCTCTATTGATTTGCAATTTTAGAACTCCCTCAGATTCTAGAGTTTACTGCCTTTTACTCTGTTTTGTATTTGGAGAATTTTATTTTTGAACATATTTATTTATCCAAACAATCCTCCAAAGAGGAAACACTAAGATGTAAGCTCAAAAAGAGCATCCCACAACGAGGTTGTTCACTACAGTTAAAAAGCACGAAATATGGATAAGATTTTAAACAGATGTTTACATCGTATTAGATTTGTTCAAAACGGTTCTGCATTAGTAAAAGTTGACAGTAGTCATAGAGGATGTGGTTGCTATTGCAATATTGAGTAAATGTGTGCATCTGTGCATACACGATTCGAATTGTACATATTGAGTAATAAACTCTCACATTTAGACGAAGAAGCAGCCAACCTTCAAGAATCTGAAGCCACTGATGAGTATGAAAATAACATCTGGAGAATTAAAACAAATTTGGAGACCCACTAGAAATCAAAAAGTCCAATTCCGCATCTAAATGAAACAGTCAGCTTATCGTCAAAAATAAACAACTTTAATTCCCCCAAGACAGAGCTCAAGAAGTTCGATGGGCAACCGACAGAATGGCTCAGGTGGTGGTCCTAAATCCAAGAAAACATGCAAACAAAGACCCTTATTTTTGGCAGTCAAGTTTCAATACTTGGTCCATAGACCTTAGTTTAAGCCTTCACAGCCTGCTATTAAGGTAGCCACAGACAAGGTAAAATTACCCAAAGGTAATTGCAGCACCTCAAGATAGATTTATATGATTACATTGGAACCGAGTTAAAATATTTGGTTCTTCCCGTTACCACCCTATGAAGTCAGAAGTTTTACTAGAATAGATCCGTGTTTGGCAACGAGATCCAGGAGCATGTTATAATATTCTTTGATAAACAAAAAATGCTTCAGTGTAACATTGAAAAGTTGCAAAAGGTCTTAAAAGAGAATTTCGCAATTATTAGCTGAATATCGAAACTGTAGTCACTGTTATCTTATACCTTGCGGACCTTGGACCAGAACGCTAACGAAGATATATATCCACGTAAATGGCTTGAGAGACAACACAAATTCCGTTCTGTGGAAACAATGTTTGGATAGACTTGAACTGAAAACATCTTTCCTAAAAGAGAATAATGTGCTGCTCGATCTCTATTCGTATTCACCTTCTTAGAGAGATACCCAATTATGGAATCTCGAAACAAATGGAGTCTCAGTTTCGACATGCTAGGACATACGTCGTAACAATCTTTTGTATTGACCAAAATATTTCCATTCCAACCAACAAGGCAACTGCGATTATGCTGTTGGAATCCGCAAATGCGACGTTATCCTGGCGCAAGTCAATTTAAAATTACGATTTTGTCGTATAAAATTTGGGTGCAGCTAATCTACAGCCATATTTGGCGCTTTCGACCTACGGGTCACGGAAAAATTCCAAAGTAAGTAAAACGCTCGATTCTATACGTAGCCGCCTTGATCTTTCAGGTCCAATGGATACGTATGCCCGCGCCCTTATTACAACAACGAAGTATTTTTCAGCCCACCCCAAAAGATAGAAAGGAGTATTTAAGCGAGATGTTTCGCTGCCGAAAGGTACTTGAATTCGAATTATGATCCCACCCATCCTCCAGCCTGCAAAATTTTACCAAATCGGTATCGGTTGGGGACTTTAAGCCCCTACCTGATACTCCTCCAGCTCCACCAAGCTCACGAAACCAGGTATCGGTAGTAAAGTCTCTAGTAGCTCTTCCGCATTCACTAAGCCCGGCATTTGTTGTGGATCAAGCCTACAGTAATTATTCGCTTCAATTACCCAACTTTAGTGCGGCCTTAGCGCCTACTGTAACTCACGGGGGTTCACTTAAGGTTTCCCACATCACCCTGGCTCGTTAGGGCAACCCCGTCCTCTCTATCGTCGAAAAATAAGAATCCCGGGCTCTAGACGACAACTTGAAGCCACCTGGAAAGCAGCCCCACTGCTAAATACGACGCCCCCCGCAAGAGAACACTTGGCTTGCTACCGACACCCTCAATCACTATTCTGCATAACGGAAAAACCCTATAAAAATGTCAATAACGTCTAGAGTCACCGGCCGGTCATTACTCGCTCACTGTTACAGAATGCGGCGCAGAAGGACAATTCCAGCGGCCAATGCAACGCAGAGAAGATAAATACCCTGGTTCCAGCCTACGCCGATATGCGGCGCAGCCTTGCTGGAAATTTAATATTCTGAGCGGCCATCGTTTCACCCACCTGCTGGATTGGTCGCCTAACCTGGCAGACCCTCTTGTGGTTTCCGACCCGGTCGATTATATTTTTAATTTCATATTTTATGTTCGTGATATGTATAATCTAGTTTTACTTTAAGAAGTTGTAATGTATTTTTTTATTATTATTATGATTATTATTGAAATTAGGACAGGCAGCAACAAGCTGATGTGCCCTATACAAGTTTAACAGGAGATACTTAACATTAAACTAAAAATTATAATTAAGTGAATAAGAGATCAATGTACCTACGTATGTTGTTTAAGCAGTTTCATTTTCTATGTTTACTCGAATAATTATTAAGCAAACCCTCGACCTCTGTTGCAGCCGTGAAGGGACGAGTGTATTTAGACTAACTTTAGCGTTAATCAAATATTATAAAATTTAAGTTATTACGCAACAATACAACTTTATAAGCAAGAATAATTTGAGTATTATAATTCCATATTCAGAGACTAGGAAAAATAGAGAAGTATAATAATAATAAGATCTAATTGGATAAAGATATGTCACATTTTGGGAATACAGTTATTATTTATTTTTTAAGTTCTCCTGGTACTAGCTAACCTTTAACTAGTCACAAAATATAATATAAATTAAATATAAAAAAAACAATACCAGTTGATGAGGGTGGTACGTCTCAGTAGCATACAGCTTACAGAATCTAGATTGACTCTCAAATTATTTTATGAAAGGCGCTGTGATCATATTTCATTTCACTAAAGTGGCAATATGTGAAAAGAATTGTCAAACATACAAAGTTTGGTTATATTTTAAATGACAAGTAGGTAATCAGTAGCGGTGGGTAGAGAGATTTCGTTCGCGCAGAGACTAACGTCATATGACAGATTCTTTGTGTTTTAAAGTGTAAAAATTGCTGTTGCTGTTGATTTTGTTAATTCTCTTATTTGGTTATTGCTACTGTTATTGTTGCTATTTTTGTGTGTGTTGTTAATTCTGTTTTGAAATGCGCCATACCACAATGTTGAGTACGCCTCTGATTTATTGTGTCATTTAGCTAAAATACGGTTAACAATTTAATGTCAACATGATAGATGTCAAAAGTGTTACCAATACAAAATTTGGAAATTACTAGATTCTAACATTAGTTCCGATTTTCACCGCCCTTCAATCTAGAATCTGTAAGCTGTACTAAACCAGAGCCAGTAGATATAGAGAGTACCGCCATTCTTTGATCCGTGAAAATGCCGCTATCGCCGCCATTTTTGTTCCCACCAGCAATAACTGATTCAGGTATGTCTAAAATTTTACTTGAAATTGGCAAGACTGTAAGTTTATGTCAAATTCGAGGTTAGGAGGTTATGTTTTGCTCCAGTTTGTGTCAAAACTGACGCAAAAACTAACCTGCTAACGTCGAATTTGAAATAGACTTACAGTCTTGCCAATTTTAAGTAAAGTTTTGGATTGCCAACAAACGTCACGTTGACGGAATTGTGTTACAAACCTCAAAGTGACGCATATATCAGAGGAATAAATATGGCGGACGTGGCGGTACTCTCTATATCTACTGGCTCTGTACTAAACCAGAGCCAGTATACAGTGTGGTCCATTAAGTGTGCAACAAATGGGAATTTTTTTTATTAGTTGTACAATCGAAATTTAAATATTGCCAAAAGTTAGTGCATGTTTGATAACCATATCAGATTCCATTAGAATGACTTCAAGTCAAACAATATACAGGGCAGGACAAAAAATATAAAATTCGTTCAAGAACAAAGTTACCTTATTTCAAAAAATATAGCAAAATTTTATTGAGAAAAGTTGTTTAGAATTAAAAGTTATGCTCAAATACAAAGTCACGGCCTCCTATTCGAATTTTGATTCTTTTTTGGAAAATTTTGTATTACCCCCGTATGATACATATTTTTATTATTTTGATTTTATATGTATTTAAAGTAGCCACAACCACATCCCTTTTAAATAACTTTTAGCAACTTGAAGCGTATTTGTAAAATTTACTTGGATTTATATTTTTTTAGGTAAGCGTCCACTTCATGTTTGTTGCAACGATATTTAACAGAACTTTAGAATTTCGCAAATATTCTTTTTAACAAGGCAAATGCTTTACTAATAATAATTTACATATGAAAAACTCGTAATAAAATCAGAATAATAAAAATATGGATCATACGGGGATAATAAAAAATGTTACAAAAAAAAATCAAAATTTGAATAGGAGGCCGTGACTTTGTATTTGAGCATAACTTTTGATTCTAAACAACTTTTCTCTATAAAATTTTGCTATATTTTTTGAAATAAGGTAACTTTATTCTTGAACGAATTTCATATTTTTTACCCTGCCCTGTATATTGTTTGACTTGAAGCCATTCTAAGGGCATCTGATATGGTTATCGAACATGCACTAACTTTTGGCGGTATTTAAATTTGTGTTTTACAACTAATAAAAAAATTTCCCATTTGTTGCACACTTAATGGACCACACTGTATATAGGAGAGTACCGCCACGTCCGCCGTGTTTGGTGTTTGTTCCTCTGTCATGTGCGTCACTTTGAGGTTTGTAACACAATTCCGTCAAGGTGACATTTATTGGCAATCCGAAATTTTACTTAAAATTGGCAAGACTGTAAGTCTATGTCAAATTCGAGGTTAGCAGGTTAGGTTTTGTTTGTTATTTGACACAGACTGACGTAAAACATAACCTGCTAACCTCGAATTTGACATGGACTTACAGACTTGTCAATTTCAAGTAAAATTTTAGACATAACTCAATCAGTTACTGCTGATGGGAAAAAATGGCGGCGATGGCGGCATTTTCATGGATCAAAGAATAGCGGTACTCAAGGGTAATACCACAAGTAGTGGATATATTTTTGACAAATATTTTGCGGTTTCTATGTAAATTATTGCGTTTAAATTTCACGATACAAAATCACATTAAAAATGTCACGAGCCGAAGGCATTATGCATGCTTCTGCATAACGGGTTGTTACATGATAAAAAATTCAGCCTGTATACAGGGTGAGGCACATAAAGTGGTACAGAGCAATAGCACCCAAACTATTAATCATATCCAAAAATGTTTCAGACAAAAGTTTCAGTGTTCGAGAAAGCCGTCGTACTGGACCACCCTATTTTTTTATCGGTGGAGGCGCTGAAGCTACGTCAAGGTCAACTCCAGATTTTTAAATAGAACTATGTATTTTTTTTCGATGACATTATTACCGATTTTAAGACCAATTCAGCTACCTGCAACACAAGCTCATTCTAGTTAGCAAAGTATGAAGATAGTAAAAAAATCGAAAAATATCGGATTAATCACTTTCAAAGGATCCATTAACCTTGGTTTGGTTCTACCTACAGAAGATGCTCGAAGTGATGACCCTCGACTTGTAAGCACTTGTTAATTCGCTGATGAAAAGACCGTCTAACTTCAGCTAACATTTGTGGTGTAATTTCGGTACATGCTCGTCGTATTCTGTCTTTTATGTCGTCAGGCGTGGTAGGTGCTACCGCCATTACGCGATCTTTGACAAAACCCCATAAAAAGCAATCTGTTGATGTTAGATCTGGCGATCGAGATGGCCAAGCTACAGGACCGCCTCGTCCTATCCACTTTTCGCCAAAAATCTCATTCATCACTTGTCTTAAACACAGAGCATAATGGGGTGGTGCACCGTCGTGTTGACTCGTGTTTGTTGCACTGTTGCATTTTTCGATTTTTCGACTATTTTTATATTTTGCGTGATTAGAATGACCTTGTGTTTCAGGTCGCTGAATTTGTCTTCAAATCGGTAATAATGTTATCGAAAAAAAAATACATGGTTCTATTTAAAAGAGTGGAGTTAACCTTGACGTAGTTTTAGCGCCTCCACCGATAAAAAAATAGGGTGGTTCAGTATGACGGCCTTCTCGAACACTGAAACTTTTGTCTGAAACATTTTTGGATGTGATCAATAGTTTGAGTGCTATTGCTCTGTAACGCTTTATGTGCCTCACCCTGTATACAGGCTGAATTTTTTATCATGTAACAACCCGTTATGCAGAAGCATGCATAATGCATGCTTCTGCATAACGGGTTGCCTACAAGTTGTTACATGATAAAAAAAATCAGCCTGTATAGATTAAAGTGAACATCAAGCCTACTCGTATATTTGCTACTATGTTTATCTCTTTCTGACTCAAGCAATATGTGTTATTTTCTTGTACATGTTTTCTTATTGCTGTTATATATATATAATTGTGGCCCCATCGGTATATCAATGCTGTATTTGTACAGTCATGCTCACATAAATCTAGTACAAGCAATTTAGATCTAGTTACGCAATTATCTCAAATTGTTTGTTGTACAACTGGCTTTTCATTAAGTACAAAATAAAAGAAATTAAGGCAACTAATATTTTATTGCTCCCCCATTTGCTCCAATTACAGCCCTTAAACCCCTCCACAAAACAAATGTGTTTGTACTAGATTTGTGTGAGCATGACTGTACCTATATCCTTTAAAATCACTGGTTATTTCACAATATTGTAACATATCACTGTCATCCACAACAACAAATCTAATGTTCAGTTGGTTGCTGCAATGACACAAGGTATAATTAAAATATGACATACTAATATGTTACATTTGAAGTTATGTTACAAAGTTTTAACTAATTAATGGGCTAAGCTGTAGAATCCGAAGTCAATTCCTCTCCATTTACTTTTCTCCCTTATAAGTTTAGTTATGGTTGCTAGAGAAACACGGTTGATAATAATTAATACTAACAGTAGGAGGGAAATTGACCCCGGTTTCTGCAATTTTCCCAATTAATGAGTTAATTTGTGTTTTAAGACTAAATTATTATGATATTCGAAAACGGTTCGTGTATTTGAAATTGTAAATGACATAGATGAAATAAATACTTTTGAAAATGATAATATGGTTAACGAAGAGCTGAAAAACTTGTATGTTACCGCCGAAGGTAAAGTGTATGTTAGGTAAAAACACAGAAAAGCTCAGAAAAACGCGTTTGAAGTTAATCCGAAATATTTCTGGGAAAATGCTACGCCATCCCCAAGAATAGAAGGAAAAATACTTCAATGTGTAGACCAATAAAGCTTAAGTATGTTAGATTTTTAAATAATCAGTTTTCATGTACTCTTTCTTATACAAATAATAAACAAACATTAATATGCTTGACCTTTTATCCATGTAATTCTAATCTTACTTTTATTTTAGATTTGGTGAAAAATGTGCTATGTACATAAAACTCAGTTTTTTTGTAAGATCAAACTGTTTTACATTTTTTACATTTTAAGAAAACTAATTATTATATACATATTTAAAACAAAGGAAGAACCTAAATTAATGAAAAATGTTCCAAATCAAAACGGCGTGTTGCATTTATTCTAAACTTGTCTTTTGTGATATAACACATTTATCCATGTGGGTATTCAATTATTGAGGAGTGTTTAATAGATAAAAGGAACATTTTCTGCCCTATTGACCAGTCTGTAAGGACGAAAACACAGCGACACTAGTCCGCATTTAATGATTTTCGTCGGACTGGAAGTAATCATTGTTTGGAACAAGGTCCAAACCTCTTGGATTTTCACTATTCTTCAGGGCTTTAGAGAAAAGAAAATTGCAGTAACCTCTGACATCCACAAAGCATTCCAAATGGTAAGAGGTAATTTATAGTAAAACTTAACGAGTATTGTTAACTATCAAAGATATAAGAATTAAAGATCATGAAGAAATCCCGTGACAGCACTTATGCAGCTGGACTCAACAAAAAGACGAATAAAAAAGGTGAAGCAAGTTTTCTTATTTTGCGAGAGTTACTCTTTCACAGCTTTGTATCAGTAGAGATAAGAATTGAAGCACATTATTCGGAAACGAAGTTCGAGAAATCAATTCCATGGTTCAGATATAGGTATGGCGTAGTATTTTTTGCCACCACAACCCCATACATCTTCCCCAAGAAGATGTTCTCTCATTAAATTAAGCGCATGGCCCTAATACTATGAAAACTCACACAAAAAAGTTACTCAATGAAAACAAGAAAAATTGCAGTCGTAGCCAACGCAAGTAGTGAACACCCACCACCAAGAGTAATCATCAATTCCAGAAAACAAGTGGAGAAAAGAGTTTATCGTCTTTCGACTTCGGAAGAAATGAAACAGGGAGCCTCATCAACTAATAGGTACATAGCCTTTTGCTCATCTGATTCGGTAAAAAGTAGAGCCGATAATAAATCTGCAAAATAAATCGATTATTTATGTTAATTTAATTAAAAATGAAGTTTAATTCTTAACATGTTTTTGCAAATCTTTTATCTCTATCTGCTATTGTATAACGTCATCCTGGCACAAACTAATTTAAAAAAAAACACTATTAATGGGTTTAAAATTTGCAGGCAGCTAATCTCCAGCCAAATTAGGTGTTTTCTGACCCTCGGCTCATAATACAATCTCAAAGAAGGTAATATGCTCGAAGTTCGCCGCCTTGGTCTTTACGGCCACTAGAAAATTCCAATGGAAATAGATATATTCAAGTACGCGCTCGTCTTTATAACAAAAATGCAGTTTTCCTCAAGCCGCTCCAGAAGATGGAAAACATTATTTAAACAAGCTGCCTCGCTCTTGAAGGAACCTGACTTGAGTTTGACATACCATTCTAAAAGCTCCAAGGAGGCTTTAAACCTCGAGACCTTTTCAATTGGAACTACGATCCTATCTTTTCCTCCAGAAATCCAAGGTCAGAAATCAGGTATCTTTCTGCAATCCCTCATAAATCGGTATCGGTTCATGTCACTTATGTTCATGTTCATGACCCATTAGATAAGGTCACTAAATCACGTTAGCTACGCTAATACAGGTAGGGAAACTCGGAATTATTTATGTCAAACCAAACTCGTTTTTGACAGTGGCGTACCCAATCAGTTTATAGGTTATAATAGAAATAAATTTAAGTTTGTGTAATGTGAACGCAATAAATAAATATTACATAACAAATTATTTGTAAACGTTTTCCAGCTTAAAAACATTAATTTTCACAAATATGTATAAAGCTTTAGCGAATATTGTGTACCGCTCGCCGCATTCCAATACTTCGGCACCTCACATACACGTAAATGATGCATGTCGTCTAGTGGTCTATTTATTTCTTTTAACCACTCCTGCCGTTTCATGCTATTTCTTGGTCCTTAATTTGCAATAAGTAATTCATTAAAGAGTATTGCTAAATATTGCAGTTTAAATTACCTTCAGCTTCAGGAACTTGAAACAGCGCGTATCTTTTTATGCTGTTGTTCAGGCAACCTTTAACGCAGTAAATAAAAACCATAATGTTATTAAATATAAATACGTTTTGACAAAATTCGTCGGGAGAACTAGGGAATCCGAGATCACAATCATCTCTTTATGTCATAATTTGGGCAAATGATTTGTAAACGTGATAAAATACCTTTGATATTTCTTCACATCTTCAAGTTTCAGGGTCAGTAGTTGACGAAAAACATTTTAAATTGCGGTTAAAAACGATCATCTGCTTAACTTACAACCTAGAGAAAGGATTGTGGCATCGCATTCGAAAAATACATTAATAATAAGAAAAATTATTTATTCCCTTACTAGTAGCGCCTATGTTAAATTTGACATTGACAAACTCGTTTTTTGAACTTGTCAAATGGTGTTTCCCTACCTGTGTTAGCGTAGCTAACGTGATTTAGTGACCTTACCCATTAGATAAGGTCACTAAATCACGTTAGCTCTGCTAACACAGGTAGGGAAACTCGGAGTTATTTATGTCAAACCAAACTCGTTTTTGTCAGTGGCGTACCCAATCAGTTTATAGGTTATAACAGAAATAAATTGAAGTTTGTGTACCTAACGTGAACGCAATAAATAAAGAATTATTTGTAAACGTTTTCCACCTTAAAAAATTAATTATCACAAATATAAAGCTTTAGCGAATATTTTGTACCGCTCGCTGCATTCTAATACTGTGGTACCTTACATACACGTAAATGATGCATGTTGTCTAGTGGTCTATTTATTTCTTTCAACCACTTCTGCCGTTTTATGCTATTTCTAGGTCCTTAATTTGCAATAAGTTATTCATTAAAAAGTATTGCTAAATATTGCAGCGTATACCCTTTTATGCTGTTGTTCAGGCAACCTTGAACGCAGCAAATGAAAACTATAATGCTATTAAATATAAATACGTTTTGACAAAATTCGTCGGAGAACTAGGGAATCCGAGATTACAATCATCTCTTCAGGTCATAATTAAGGTAAATGATCTGTAATCGTGAAAAATTACCTTTGATATTTCTCCAGATCTTCAAGTTTCGGGGTCAGTAGACGAAACACATTTTAAATTGCGGTTAAAAACGATCATCTGCCTAACTTACAACCTAGAGAAAGGATTGTGACATCGCATTCGAAGAATATATTAATAAGAAAAAATATTTATGCCCTTACTAGTAGCGCCTATGGTAAATTTGACATTGACAAACTCGTTTTTTGAACCTGTCAAATGGTGTTTCCCTACCTGTGTTAGCGTAGCTAACGTGATTTAGTGACCTTACCCATTAGAGCAGTTTCACTGCCATCTGTAAAGCAGAGAGACACCTACGTATTCGTTCCAAAGCTGCAAGTCGTTGCGAAAAAAGGACAGACTTGCCGTGATTCTCTATTGCGCAAAAATAGTTTTTAGGGCTAACTTACTATTCAGAAATAGTATAGTACGGGCTTGAGTCACTAATACAACCCCGCATCATTTGTGAAACCCCATTTTAAAAATCACCATTAAAGCCCCGAATCTGCCAAAAATTGGACGGCCATTTTGCATACAAATTGCAGATGAATGCTCTAGTTCCAGGCTTCGCCGCCAGGCTGTTCAGACCTTAGAAAATTTGATAATCTGGTTGGAGAGGCCACCGCTCCGTCGCTACCAAACACAGGTGCAAGATTGGTGGTCTACCATGCCTCAGAAAAGTTTATTTATTGTATTATATAAATAAATTGTAGAATTATTTCTTATTTTAGAAATGTTCAATGTACCTTAGCATGTTTCTATGGTTACTCGAAATTTTAAGTAAACCCTCCACGGTTTGTAGCTAACGTTACGCTATATAGTAACTTGGCAGCATTTTACCTAATTGGAGCAAAAGTTTATAACGTCAAAAATATTACAAAATTGAAGTTATTGCGTTTTCCTCACACTCAAACTAGTTTTTGTTGGAATTAGACTAATTTTAAAACAAGAGACACGTAAGTTAGAAACAACTAAAGATCTCAAAGCTCATCTCACAAATATACAAACAAGTTCGAAAAGGAAAGAGAAGAGAAATTGATAAAAGCAAGAGCAAATAGTAAAAATCTGTATGACACATGAGATAAGGCTAGCAGATTTCTATTAGGTAGTGCACCGTTGATTGCCTAACTTCCTTAATTTAATTACAGATTAATGAGTAGGGAAAAACACTGAATTAAAATGGAAGTGATCAAATTAGCAATTAGAATAATAAAAACAGTTTGTGAAAACCTGAGTGGTTTTCACAATCGATAGAAACAATATTACGATATTTATAGGTATATTTTGCAATAACTCTTATCTTCAAACTATTTTATGTAATTCTGTCTCGATTCTCTTTTTCTCTCTGTTCACATTGAAGCAGAATCTTACCTTTCCTCCATTTCCATTGCTTTTTATACTATGAAGTAGTAAAATAACATGTTGATTTTTAATTTGAAATCAATTACGTATTGAATTATTTCAAAACTGGATTCGGTTAATCTATTTTATTATGCATTTTCATTGTTCGGTAATAGTTTTTTTTTTATTAATATCGTACAGTTTATACTAAATATTTTTTGAAGAAGAGAAAGTGAGTTACGAAGGTACTAGAAAATACAACAATAAGGACTTTCTAACAACTGATAAATATTGAGAGTATAAAGATTATATTTAGTAGTAGGAAAACATTGCAATAATTGATGGCCGCTTAATTAAAACGATTGAAATATCTTTCAAATGCATATATTTATTCGCCAAATAGATTACAACGGCTGCGACACAAGTCTACAATTCAACATCTATGGCTTTTTTGTTGTCACTTTGTTAGCTTTATTTGCTTCGTCTGGCTTTACTGTGGTCACTTTATTAGCTTTGTTTGCTTCTTCTGGTTTTACTGTCGTCACTTTATTAGCTTTGTTTGCTTCGTCTAGCTTTACTGTTGACCCTTTGTTATCTTTGTTTGCTTCCTCTGGCTTCACTGTCGTCACTTTATTAGCTTTGTCTGCTTCGTCTAGCTTTACTGTTGACCCTTTGTTATCTTTGTTTGCTTCTTCTGGTTTCACTGTCGTTACTTTATTAGCTTTGTTTGCTTCGTCTGACTTTACTGTTGTTGCCCCTTTGTTATCTTTGTTTGCTTCCTCTGGCTTTACTGTCGTCACTTTATTAGCTTTGTCTGCTTCGTCTAGCTTTACTGTTGACCCTTTGTTATCTTTGTTTGCTTCTTCTGGTTTCACTGTCGTCACTTTATTAGCTTTGTCTGCTTCGTCTAGCTTTACTGTTGACCCTTTGTTATCTTTGTTTGCTTCCTCTGGCTTTACTGTCGTCACTTTATTAGCTTTATCTGCTTCGTCTAGCTTTACTGTTGACCCTTTATTATCTTTGTTTGCTTCGTCTGGCTTTACTGTTGCTGCTCCGTTGTTGGCCTTGTCTGCATTGTTTGAATCTCCGTACGCTAGCCTCAGTATAGTCGTCAGAAAACTCACTCCAGTTTTTTGCAGAGGTCCCATCGCATTTTTCTGTTCTGGGGTCACCGCCTATGCAATAACGACTTACAATAGAACCTTCACTTTAGCAGATGTATTACCTGTAAAACTTGGTAAATCTTCTTTCCGACGCCTCTGATATCATTGACGGCTGTTTCCGACTCTCTCAACACACTCCCAAGAATACCGGTTAGTTTGCCCTTCAACTCTTCGAAAGGTTCTGCCGATGACACCTGGCCAAACATCTGGAACAGTTATTTGCGTGCAAAGAACATGAAGATCAAGCTTTGCTTACCTGGCAAACCAACGCAGTTCCTAGAACAAAAAGAGCAAGCTTCGACATCTTTACTGTTGGGCAAGCTGTAGAAGGATTGGTTTGGACAGACTCGACAGTTGTTGGCAATTGAAGTCGAACTTAATTAGGCCCGAATTTAAAGGGCTGTTAAAGTCGTTGCCACTAAAGTGTGTTATCGTTAAATCAATTATTATTAACTTTAATTTACGCCGATTGCAAAACATTTGGTGCCCTACACTTGTCAGAAGCGAATTGAATTTAGGATAAGTTTATTAATTCTAAGTCAAAGAAAACTCAGCGTTGAAGTAAAGACAGATGGTGGTAGCAATTATTATTTGGAAAGACAGTCTATTTTAATATAAAATATCTAAAGGATAGATCTCCAAATATGAGTCTGACATGATTGTAAAACATTTTTGGAGTTGTAAAATTTTAGGAGGCAGGAATAATTGAACAATTACTTTTATAGAAAAACGTTAGTAAAGCAAATTTTAGTATTATTGCTTTACCCAACCAGATTGCACAATTAATAACTGTTTGAATACAATAGCTCTTTATTATATTCTCATGCAACAAAGTTTCAGTGTCAATTTAAACTATCAAACAAATACAAAGCTATTTCAATAAATTATGGAAACTAATTGAAAGTCACTAACAACATTAATTGTTGCCTCGATAAATCTATATGTAGACTCAGCTATAAATTAAGCATTAACTTCAAGGTTTTGGGAAATCTAATAACATTTTACATTTAATATTCACTTTTGCTTTACACTATTTCACAATATTATAGTCTAAAACATTTCGTTTAAAATGTTCTGTTCGAGAGTCTAATTCATTTTTGAACAAAAAAAAATTAGTTTTTTTACATTATTAAAAGGCAATTGTTTACTAACTACTACTGACACAATCATCAGTGATAATGGTTGTGATTTAAAAAAAATAGTGCAACTTTTTATGTATGGTACTTATATGACCCATGGTCACTTCTTTTCAGAAAAGATTCCTTCTTCGCTCTCTTTACTTCAATTATGCATTCAATGAGATTTCTTCCAGTATTTTTTCATGCCTGTGTTGGTAGTTCGTAAACACCACTATAGTCTCTAATGTAACAGCTACATTTAGGATTTTTTGCCTTATTGCAAGAAGAGTGATATGCATAGAATTGTTTAAATCAACTCTAATATCCTACAATTTTTCTCCATTCTCCCCCCTCTCTTTAGGACAGCTAACACAAATCTGAAAATGAACAACAAATTTATATTTAGTTATGAAAGTCCCTGGACCTCTTCAATAATCCCTAACATAATACCAATAAAATGTAATATAAATGAAAAGTAATAATAATAAGAGGACACTGAAGCGGAAGGTCTAATCGGTCGTAGTTGTTTAGAAGATCGCGCGCAGCTGCTAAAATTTTGCAGCAAAGCTGAAAACAGAAAAAACTATGAGCGGTTGAACAAAAACTAAGAAATACATTAATACAAGAAATCCTGATAGCATTAATTTTGAAGGTAGACAGGTTTAAACTGACCCAAGCTTACAGTCCCGGGTATGCCTTTCAAGGTTGTGTATTTATATGGACGTTGTAAGATTTTTTTCTGTCATGTCAGTCGAGTAACTATGTCATTTTTGCTTAAAAGTGAACCGAAATTTGAAATTCCTTTTTTGGGATGTTTCAAGATTACCTATTTGCTATTTCCGCTATCTTGGAAAACGAGAGTATTTAATTTTTTTGCTATAACTCGGTGTCCGTGAACGCTGCATGAAAATACAAAAACACTTTTTTTGTATTTTCTATGCTCTATAATCTATGTTCTTTTAGCTTTCCACATACGTGCGATACCTGTTAAGGTATCGAATGCGAAAAGAATCAAGATTTTTATCCGCTCGTTTCTCGCTCTATTTAGCCTCCGTTATAATAATCCTTAACGGTCGGCGGCTGTTATGAATAACCTTTCATGTGTTTGTTTAGTTCAGTTAAATGCAATAACGATATAATGTTACGAAAAAAATGCAATAACGATATAGTATTACGAAAATAAACAAACGGAATTATTGTATTTCAAGTGGGCAGTACGTAAATCGTAGTTTTTGTCATTTTTACGTTTCAGAATATATAATATAATATAACTTTAAGTTTGAATTGTAAGTGTACGTAGTACTTTCACCAGTTTTTAGTAGTAACAATTCTTAAAATCCAAAATTTGAAACTCCTTTTATTGGGTGTTGAGTGGGTACAGAAGAGTTGGAGACAAAGGTTTTCTAAAGTATAAAAATGCGTATTTGATTAAATATAATAATTGTTTGTTTGTTATGTTAAGGACTAGGCACGCGGAGTACCAGGTACCCTAGACATTGACTGCTGTGGTCATATGATCAAACTCCTACTTCTCTACTAAAAAGTTCCAACCCTAGCAAGAAAGTTTCTACATGCTATTTGTCGTAGTCACATGCGATCCACGGCTTTACATTATTTCCGAATTATAGCAATCTGTAGAAGTTTTCATCTGCATTTTTTATTTTAAAAAAACTCATCGAGACTGGGAATAGAACTCGCGATCCTTAAAGCGGTAGTCAGAATGCCTAACCGCTGAGTTACCGAGCCAGGTATAATGATCCTAATAAATGAATGAAGTTTATGATGTTATTTATGTACTATTACTATTACGATTAATGAGCTCAAAATTACTCTCCGACTTGACGACTTCCGTCTCCTCTACAAGTCGTAATTTAAGCCAAATTGCAGGTATTTTCAACTTCTTCAAGTTTGATAATCACTACTTTTTTGCTAAATAAGACGAGAAAAAAATCACAAACGAAGAAGCACAAAAAAATCTTGTCTCCTTCACGCTTTCCTTTCGCGTTCGATATCTCGACAAATATTGCTCGCACGCGGAAAAGTAATAGAACATAAATTGTAGGGCACAAAAAATTCTAAAGAAAATTTTTTATGTAGCGTTAACGGGAACCGAGTTATGGCAAACAAATCAAGCGCACCCTTTTTCAATATGGCGGAAATTCCACTTAAAAAATCTTAGTCGGCAACTTGAAGTTAAGCTTTCTTGAATCCTTCCAATGTCCCAAAAAATAAATTTCAAATTTCGGTTCTCAAACAAAAGCCTTTTATTTATACATAGTGACTATGTGCTATGACTTTTCGGAGTGTCTGTTGCCATTTATCGCGATTGTCAGAAAGTGAACAGATTTTCCAAGATTGCTCAGGAGAATGTTTGTTGTTACATCTTGTTACGTCGTGAACGTTTTTTTTTCATCAGGTTTGTTGCATGTTTGATGCTTGCACTTAAATTAAACATTGTTAGATTTTAGTAATTATTTATTATGTAAATAGCCTCACATGTACATTTATGTGTGTTTACAACGTTAGCCATCTTCATGCTAAGCTTGGCTGCCTGTTTTGTTACTAATCTTATCATATGCTACATCTCCCCTCTTAAATTTAATAGGAAACCAAATCATTAAATTGACTTGGCTTGTCTATTCGGTTTTGGTTCTACGGCTGGTACATTTCAATTTTCAGCATAAGATTGAATAGTTAAGTCAGTGTCAGTATTATCATTCATTCAGGATTTGCTACGTTATTCTCAATTCTAAATTCGTTTCCAGTTTGTCTTGAATGACTGGAATTTCTCCATAATATCTCACCTTTATTATCTTTTATTACTAAAGACAGGATGGTTAGACAACATAAAAACTCAAAAAAGGCATACAAAAGGACATTAAAAATAAGCAAACAATGCACCTAAATAAGCAAAAAGGCATTTAAAAAGACGAAATAGCAAAAATTATGTATAAGCGAAAGAGTTATAGCACCAAAACATACAAATGCAAGTTATTTATTATAGAAAAACAGACTTTATTTATAAAATATAAATAACCTGTACGTATAATAATCGTTAATCTAATTTTTTTTTCTATTTTTTAAATTTTGGTACCAAGTAGTTGCCAGAAGTTTCTATAAATATCATCTTCAAAAGAAACGTTTTTTTTTGTAGAACATAGTTTCGCTTCTCGTTAATTCTTTTCTTACTAGTCCTGGAGCTTTGGATGTCAGATTGACTATTACTTTATCGATTTTTAACGAGTCAGCTCAATTTATTCAAATTTTGTAATTTCTTCTGGTAGCCAGGAAAAGTTCGTTTTTATATAAGTCAATCTCTGTACTACCAGCGTAAATAAAATTTACGCTGGTACTACCTTTCTATCTATATAGGCTTCCTGAGATCTTTTAATTTTTACTGCGTCAGCAGTATCAAACGAGCATACTACACACACGATCATTGAAAATGAACAGGGTTATGCAATAGATGTTACACATTTGAAACATGTGTGTTTGGAAAGCTACTATAACCGTGTTATCCAAAAAGTACTTCATCTAATACGCACGGTTTCATAAAAGTTGCCCGATACTTCTGTAATTTTACATGGGGCCATAATATTGGTTGCACAGCCCTGTTCATTTTCAATGATTCTTTGTGTACATATAAATAAATAAAGAATTTATTACTAATAATTAACTATTCTCTAAGATATTAGTTTGTATTTATACTTGAGCAGGTATTATAGTTTATAATTCATATTCATACCTTTTTAATTTTAGTAAAATTAGTCCCACAAAAATCACAAGTTGCGATCCACGTTACCCATATGGGCTCCTTTAGGAAAACCTAAAAAATACATAAGAAAACTAAATATAGTAAAATTTTAAAAGAATAATCTTTTTATTGAAGAAATTAATGTAACACGAAAAGGCGAAAACCACACCTGAGTGAGGTGTGGCCGGTATTAAGAATGGAGTGTTTTCATTCATTCTTTTAGCTCAAGGTAGAGGGTGTTACGAAGTGTGGTGCTTGAGGTGGAGCTCCTGTTGAAAGATAGGGATTGGTGTACAGCTTGTTCATTTTAAAATCTAAAATGATATTATTTACAAAGGCAACCTAGAAAGGGATAAAGTATAATATTTATAGTGTGAGTTGCTCGTCGGTGGCATCTCAGTGGCTGAGATGTTGTGGCCGTTAAGGCCGGGTTAGGAGGCGCTAGCAGCGGTGGCAAGCGTCGTAATGGAGTGTATAGTTAGCCGGACGCTCGTGGAAGTGTAGTCGGAGAGAGGTGCGGGAAGTGGCGCCCAAGGCTTCTTAAACCTGGGGCGTGTGTTCAAGCGAAGTCCTTTGGAGACAAGGGTTTTTCCACGTGCTGGAGCGGACCTGGTGATGGGCACACTTCGGCGGCACGCTGAGAATGCGGTTGGAAGCTCGGGGTGTTTATGGCCCGGCCAGATCGCTCCTCGATGGCGGAAGCGCGGTGTCAGGGCTGCGGGAACCTAGAGCTCGTGCTCAGGCAAAGTCCTATTCTTGGCGAGGAGCTTCTGTCTAAGTGGATAAACCAGGTTGTTGACTTGGAGCCTGAGGAGATAGCGGGTAGAGTGAGACACTTGGGCTAACCGGACGCGTGGATGTTTTTGTGGTTTTTCCGATCTTCTGGAAGCAGGCGAGCCTGTCTCGACGAAGTATGATGGCGTCGCGGCAGTCCTTACTTTCTGGGCAAACCTGGGAAAGGACACACTTCGGCGGAACTCTGTGGGTGCGGGCGGAAGCTTGGAGTGTCCTTGGCGGGACCAGATCGTCCCTCGGTGGCGGAAGCGGCGGGCCATGACTTCGGGCACCTGGAGCGCGTGTTTCGTCGAAGTCGTGTGCTTGGACCTTCTAGCAAAGGAGGCAAAGCTGGTACGCTTCTAGAAGCGTTGCTGTTTGACCCAGATCTGGCTTGGAGGAACGTGGCTGATTGCTGGGGCTCTTTGAAAGGAACTCTAGTTGCACGTTCGGAACTTGCACACACAGAGTTCAGAATGTTGGAGAGGCCTGATGCTGGACGATGGGTAATCGCAGGCGAGCTGAACTGTAGGTTCACGTTCCGATTCCTGGATGTTAAAATTTCGAATCCGCTGTGCTTATAAGGAAGACCGCCGTCGCTTCTCCCAGCCGAAATCTCAAATGGCGGAGATGGGAGAATTTTTGTGGGTGGTTTCACTAATTCGGCAGTAATTAACTATGACGGTAGCAATGTATTTATTTATCGTATAGCAGCTGAAAAGACGCATCTTTTGATATTTAATTAGCTGTGTTTTGGTTGATTCTGCGGAGTGTTTTATATAACTGTAAGTTCATTTATTCCGATCTCCAGTAGCACTTTTGTTTTCCTTCCGCAAAGTGATATTAACCGTCTAATTATTTGCTTCGGTCTGCTCAAGATGAAAGGGTGGTTATCGACATCTTGTAAGCCTTTTATTTGTTACGCGCTTAAATCCGAGATTGGAATATTTTGAACCTGCAGTTTCACATTTCTTGAGATTTGCTTGTTTTCTCTAACTGTTTCGAAGCCAACAAATAGGGTGCAGCCGCTTCATGTGTCACTAATTTTCTAATGATAATCATGGTGTAAAGAATACAAGGTGAAACGCTCCCGGGATGGGCAATCGTTCAGAAAGTAGAGGGGTGATGTCAACCAATCCCCGATGGTCCTGCTCACTAAATCCACCACGGCCGCGATCATGGTGTAACCATGGTTGCGATCGTATATTGTTGCTGGCACTGTCAGTCGATGTCAAATTCGAGGTTATCAGGTTACGTTTTGCGTCAATCTGACACCAACTGACGCAAAACCTAACCTCGAATTTGACATCGACAGCGTTTTCAACAATACACTTGAGTACTACCAATCGTGCCATTTGTGGGACCATGTCCTATTGGTTGAATTTGAGGTCCGCCCACATTCTGCGGAACGTTACACCTTGTATTCTTTACACCATGATGATAATGTTGGCTATATAGCGACCCTGGCAGTCCGTTGTTTCGTCAAAGTAGAGCATTCTCGATACACTATTTACTATTCAATTTTCTAAATTAAGATAGTGTATCTACTTTTGCCGATTCGTTGCCTGAATTCAAATAATTCTTTTTAACGTTCGGGGTTGTTTGATTTGTAAATATTTCTAAAAGTTGATTGAATGTTTACGTTTTACATCGTATGACTTGGCAACTAAGAACATCCCCCGTCACTTGATAAATGCGGATCCAACTTTACCCACAGATTATAGTTTGCACTTGTTGATTTACTGTCTGCTGTAATTTTTTTTCTACTAAATTTTTCCCACTGATTTAAAAATTCGCTCTAAACTGCACAATATTTAACTGACACAGTAACAACACAGACTAGTAAGAGCCACTGATAATATCATAAATTGTCTATTTACCTACCTTTTCCTCTTTAAGACATGCGAAATGAACCTGAATTAATAGCCACATAATGAAAATGAATAATGCTACTGAGAACAACTAATAAAGTTGTTATTTCGAAATTAGAAGAGGATTAAATATTAAAGAGAAAGTTGGATTTCAGTGGTTTGAACACCAAATTCCTTTGCATTTATTGTTATGAGTTTCGAACAATGTTTGCTCTATTAGAAATTTCCCAAAAAACTTGTAATACAATTTTTAAATTTGAAAATTAATTACAAAAAAATATAATTTTGGTATAAAAAGCACTAAATAGACAAAAACAAACAAAAAACAAGGAGAAATGCAAAAAAAGGAAAACCCGACAAAACAGAAAAATAAAATTTGCATTTTTGAAAGTACACGCTGTAAAATGGATTGTAAATTGGGTCTGTCTTTAATTTCTCCACGTATAAAAAAGATTATTTGCCTACCTCTACTATCTTTATTTATTACCCAATAATAAAAAACAATCCTATTTTGTTATTTTTGTTTTGTTTATGTTAGCAATCAACTCAAATTCTTTTTTATCTTTCACATTTCTGATATAATACTTTTCTTTTCTTCCCTTAATTGAATTGTGAGCATATAATTGGGTTTTAATAACGATGTATGTCTGGAGTTTCTGTTCTTTTAGGTCGACTCATTAATATTTGTACAGGCGATATATACAGCCTAATGATGGATTTCTATATTCTAATAAACCTAATGCAGTATTTTCGGTATCATCGCTACATTTTTCTAATAAATTCTTTTCTGTTTAAACTGCTTTTCAGCTTGCCCGTTGCTATATGGGTATGTTAGAGAATTAAATGTAAATTTAAAATTCCACTTTCTAGCAAACTCTTCAAACTCAAATTAATTACGGGGATTGTTTCCTGCCACCACCTCTGTTAGTACTCCATGAGTAGCAAATATTATTTGTAATTCAGCAATAATTTCATTAGCTGTCTTGAATTTGAGGGGTATTATTTCCAACCATTTGGACAAGTAATCTTGTAGTGTCAGATAGCTTTTTGCTTCAAACTTTAAAATATTAATGGTAATTTTATTAAAAGGTTTTTCTAGAATATCATGAAAAGTTAATGGCTCTTTAGCATTTGTATTGCGACACCTTTAATATATTATGCATCTGGCTATTATATTTTCAATATCTACGCTGATATATTATCAAAAAGCTAGATGACTCTCGTCGTTGGTGTAATAAATTTAATATGTATATATATATTTAGCGCTACGGGCCGTGTAGGCCCAAGGCTTCTTTGACGATCCTTTTCCACTTGCTTCTATTTGTGGCTTCCTGTCTCCAGTTCCTAACCTTCAGCTTCCTCAGGTCGTCCTCTACGCAGTCGATCCACCTCCTCCTTGGTCTTCCCCTGCCCCTATTGTTATCCACTCTTCCGGATAGCACCTCTTTGGGTATTCTTCCGGCTTCCATACGCGCTATGTGTCCGAACCACCTAATTCTACGCGATTTCACTACACTCACAAATTTAATATGTAAGACCATAATAAATTTGGCAGTACGAGTCGGTTATTAAGAAACACCAACACATCAACTACAGTGATTTTCTTTAAAAATTTTAAATAATATTGAATAATGGGTTTTACTAGGTGTTTATTTTTAGGCCAACTGTTTAAATGACATTTTATCAATTCAGTCAGTATAAGAGTATTAGAGATTCTACACGCTTTTATCAGAAGTATTGAAATCCACATGAATACTGTGCACTGCATCAGTTAACAAATCTATTTGTTGATTTTCATCTTTTCTAAGTGTGATCTGGATAAGAGATCAGCCGCATGCATATATATCCCGGGTGAGTATTTTATATCAAAATCATATCTAACTAACTAAATTTTCATTCTTTTTAACCAAGGCCAATTTATATTGCTATTTTTCCTCATTATACTCAATAATGGCCTATGATCGGTCACAATGGTTATACGTCTATCATAAATATATTTATGAAATTTAGAGGCAGCAAAACTATACTTAACTATTCCTTTGTGATCATTGCACAATTTTTTCCGTAACTTTTAAAGTTCTTGAAGCATAGCATACAGGCTTTTCCTCTTGTAGTAAGCAACACCCTAACCCGTCTTTGGAGGCATCACTTTTTATAACGACTTCTTTATTCACGTAAAAACTAGCCAATATCGAGGCAGTACTTACTTTTTCAAGGCACTCTGTGTGTTGCGGGAACCACTGAAATCCTACATTTTGCTCTAATGATTCTCATTAAGGCATTGTCAGTTATTTTTTTTTCTAGGATTACTAAATGCAATGATAGCTTTAACTCTTTCTGCATCTATATATATTCCATTTTTAGAAAATACATTTCCTAAAAATCTTACTTCTTAACTCTATGCTGTAACTTTGTGGTATTACATTTTACTCCTAACTCTTTGATTTGTGTTAAATCATTTTTCATAATTTTGTCATCTTCTTCATACGAGTCCGCTGCTATCCTAGTCACCGACAAAAAATATAACGCCACTGTTATTATTAAAATGTTGTGAATTGATTGTTTGAAATAATTCAGGGGCGAAACAGAACCCAAATGGCCGTTTTAAAGATGTATAATTTCCGTAAGGTGTGCTAGAAGTCCACTATTTTGATGATTCTGCTCTTAATTAAATATGGAAAAATCCGTCTTTTAAGTCGAGTATCCTAAATACGTTTTTATTGGAAATATTGCTCGTAATATCTTCAATGGTTGGTATTAATAGATTTTCTTTTTGTATTAAAAACATTCAAGCATGAGGGTCTAAATATAACCTTAAACTATAACTAAGTTGCTTAGCCACTCAAAAGAGCCATCAGATTTAGATACACACAATTATCTACTGATGTATTCAATTCTTGTAAAAGTCTACCTTTTAAAGTAAAGGGGCTCCTTTTTCGTGGAGTGCCTACTGGAATTGGAGTTTCTTCTAATTTAATGTTATATTTGTATACAACTTTCCTAAGCTTTCTTTATTTGCATCTATTAATTGTTCTATTGTACCAACCCTTGTTACTACATCAACTTTTTAAATTCAATTTAATTTTATGCATATTTCGAATTCTAAAATGGGTTTTGCATCATTTTCAACTACTATAAAATCTTGACAAACTTCTACATTTTTACAATCGCATCTTAATTTTACAATTAATTCCAATCGGATTTAACCTAAAGTCCCCAGATACGCCTCTATTTTAATACTTGTATACCAACGGAAGAAAAATATGTTTTGACCTTTGAAAAATTAATACAAGCAAGAAATTTGGTAGAGATGGAGCATTTACCGTTATACTAAAAAATGGTTTTCTCTATATCATTTCTTAACGGATATAAAGAAATATTTCAAATAAAATATTTAACTCGTAATAAAGTGAACAAGTTTATAACTATTTTTCCTCTAAATCTAATGGTAGGACCTCTAGAATGTAATTGATTTTCTAAAAATCCAAATTTTGAAAAAGAATCACTGTACAATACCACTTACTATGTCTTCAGTAATAACTAAATAAAATTTAGCTAAGGAGGTAGTTAGAATGCTTAATTGCCAACCGCAGACAGTTGGTTTTTAAGTCTGCCCATATACTATCAGACTTGGAGATATGAGCGATTAGCAGCTGCTACAGTTGTAGGAGGTGAAACTGCTAAGTAAAATTTAGAACGCTGGTTACTGACCAAACGGTAATAGGAAAAATATTTACAATCAGGGAGCGTCTGGGATGTTGTGGTTCCATATTGGAAGACAAGTAACAATTTCTTTCTTATAGCTGCAATGACATCGTGGGATACAGTCTCCTAAATAAATAATACAACAGTTTGTCGCAGTTTCGGATTTTTTAATAAGGCTGTGACGTTAGCCTGGCGTAGATTAATTAAAAACACAATTAATGCGTGTAGCTAATCTGCTGTTATATGTCGCGATTTTATTAAGCCTAACCTCAATGATAAGATTCCATGGAAGATAAAACGCTCGATTTTGTACGTGTAAGGCCTTAACCCTCGAGATCAGGGCAAAATTCCACTACAAATAACCTGATAGCGCACGTAGACCTGTGTCTCTCATCATTGAAATATAATTATTCTCCCCTAGCTCCCCAGCAGATAGCAGAGAGTATATAAGTAAGCTGCCACGCTCTTGGAGAATTACTTGTTATGGTAGCATATTAAGACTGCTAGTTTATTTATGAAAGTTAATCCCTAGGTATAAGATTATTTATAGATTGATAAAAATACTACTAATTATTAAAAACATACAACGATGAATTTAAGTATAAAAATTGCAGCATAATTACTCAAAGATTTATTTAATAAATATGCGGACTAGAATTAAAATTCAGTTATACAATTCAGATTAAGAAAGAGAAAGGTTTTAGCATATGGATTAAATAATGCTTGGATTAAAGTGAAAAGCAAAAATCTAATAATTATTTGAAAAAGTTATTCAATATGTCAATAATGAATAAATTGTAGTAATATGTAATCCAGGGGTGTTAATTTTAAAATAATGGATGAGATATATTACTATGGTGAATTGTATTATTAACAATATCAACGAAAATTTGATTCTAAAAATGTAAATGTATTTTTGATAAAAGTAAAAATTTGGATATAAAAACCGTTTTATAAAATGAAATAAAAGCCGTTTTATATAATGAACTAAAAACCGTTTCATAAAATGATTTTATTAATCTAACTGATGTATAAAAGGGGGTAGTTAGATATAAGCAAGATTAGCAAGATGGAAAAAAACTGAATTTAAAATGCTGCAATCTACAAAGTAGTATTTTCTGGAATTGGATGATGTACTAAGTTTATTGTTGGTTGGTTACATCTGAATGGAATAAAAGGCATTGCATTTACTGGTGGTGGACCTCATCGAGCTTCGTATTGAAAGTTGTAGACATCATGTGAATTGCATAAAAATAATTGCAGCCACATTGTGGACATCTTGTCATATTTGGAGAGCGAGCATTGCAGTCACTGGTAGTTAAACCACCTATACTTGGGTTGGTGAGCAGTTGAAAGTAAATCGATTACTGCAGGCCGGGACTTTTGCAGTGTTGAGTTAAGGAGCTGTACTTGCATGGGTGTCCCAAAACTTCTGTGAGCAAGCGGAGTACTCTTGGTTCAACGAAAAGGCTGATTGAAGTGCTTTGAAAAGTAACAAATACAGGCATTTATTAAAGGATCTTAAAGCAAAAAGTTAAAAAAAGTGAATAAGATATTTAAAGGAACTGCTTATATATTCCATGTTTTTCAAATGAATTGTAACGTTGTAACGAGTGCGATTTCAGTTGACTTTCCACTTTCATAATTTTTGACGTTGCCAGTTATAGAACTGTCGTATTTTTTAAAGTAAATTGCATTGTACTAAACAACTATCAATTTCTCCGTTACAAATGTTATAGTGCCAGTATTTCCTACTCTCGTTGTCGATACATATTAATTTTCGAAGCTGAAAGTGTAGTAGGGTGCACCGACGATTCTAGAATGAGCTACAGTGGCTATATAAGGACAGTGTGGTCCACGACCTGCTGAATTGTTTGACAAACGTAGAAAGTGACATTTGTCACACAATTCAGCAGGCCGTGGTGAGGTCAATTTTAAAAAGGCAGCCATTGAGAGTCGTCTCTACAACAACCAGCCACGCCCTTAGGTATTGTTCTGTGCACGGCCTGCGAAATTGTAAGACAAACGTCACCCTGCTAAATTGTGACATAAACGTCATTTTATACGGACTGGACATATGTGAAATTCGGAGATGCTTTGCAGAGCGCTGTATACCCACGATCGCGAAAATTTGTGCAATACTTATGAGGTGGTCAAAAAATGTGCAGTGTAGCATTAATTTTACAAGAATGTCAATAATATTACTTAAACAAAATTAAACGGCAAGAGACGATGTGAAAAGTAAGGAATCGCTGCCAGCGATTAAAAATCCTCGGAAACGAGCAACCTAATATTTGAATGTAAGTCAAGGTGCTCTTTTTTATCTTCTTTATTGTGTTTTTGTACATAGAAAACGAAAATTGACAACATTTTGCTTTTATCGACACAGAAATTACGTACAAAAACTCAACAAATTTTTTTTTTATATTCATAATCAAACCGTTGAATTTATTCTACCAGTTAATTTGGAGGAATAGAATATTCAGTGTTACGTAGCCCATAAATTCTCTTTAATTTGATGCAATAATCTTTGGCATTAAGACATTTATATAGTTTATTTTAGCTTTTGATTTGGACTAATGCGCAGTTTTCGAAAAAAAACATTTTACTTTAACTCGTTGACATTTACTTATGCAAACGAAAATTCGGCATTCGCTTACACAGAAGAATTTTATGAGGATTATTTCATTCCACTTCATATTGGGGCTACTTTCAATAATAAAGGACTTAGAAGCAATCTGGTGTGACTATGTGTGATTTCGTAAAACGACTCTTAATGGCGGATTTTAAAACAACCAATCAGAAACAGGACCAAAATTGACCACACTGTCCTTATATAGCCACTGTAGAATGAGCTAAGTAGAGACGCTTGAACTGTGTCGGTGGGAGTCGTAACTTTCCACCCAGTTTAATCGCGAAAACGTCACTTAATACCAGCAATTGAAGCAATGCAGATGAGTTTCTGCGCTGCGGCCTCGATTGCAAACGCAACAAGTACCTGGGGCAGCCTTTAAGTTAGTTTAAAGAGCGGAGTAGCCAACATCTATAAATATTAATAATCTTCGGTATGCTGCTGATACTACAACATTGGCTAACTCAAATACCGACTTAATGACTTTTATTGCAAAATTACAGAAAGTTATCAAAGAACATGGGTTGGAAATTACCCGAGTAACACTAAAATTATGATTATTGACAGGGAGAACAATAATAGAGACGATATTCAAAACATGGGGAACATTACAGTAGTTATAGCTATTAACATATCTAGGAATGTTATGAGTATCATAACTGCCACAGATGTTTTGAAATCCGAGCTCGTAGAGCAAGGATTTTAAAACATCTGAGGCTGTTATGATCATCAAGGTCTGTAAATATATTCGTAGTATGCTTAGAAATATAGGTCATCCCAACAACGACATTTTGGTGCCCACTGACAATTAGACTGACAAACGTCACCGCTTGTGTGTATTTGAGGTTATATGATTTTAAAATGCCAGGGTGTGCATGTTTGAACTGCACTAACCACTCAAGACATGGTTTTCGCTTATTTCGTTTCCCCGCTGATCAAAAAAGGCGAGAAATTTGGGTTAAAAATTGTGGTCGCGATCAATGCGAGCCAACAAAATATTTAAGAGTGTGTGAGGTAAGAGTTTTTCATTATTATACCTACATCTATCTATTCCAAATATGATAACATTCACCAGACTGAGTAATAACAGAAAAGTTTGGTAGTGCCCAATAGATATTATAGTTGTGTCTTCTGTGTTCTAGAAACATTTTGAACTAAATCAATATGAAAATAATCGTCAGGTTTAGTGAAACGTTCATTAAGCGGCCCTATTAACTTACAATATCACGACGGAATCAGCACAAAATAGTAAATTAGACATCTCAATTAAAACGGTACCACTTGTAGCACGCTAAATGGGGACATCCTTGCCGATAACCTATAAGTAACGTCTTTTAGTGAGGTATATTAAAATGATAGTTTACTTACCGTATCACACCGGGATCAGGAAAATGTAGTCTTAAAAAATACTGTTTTTCTAACACAGGCAGAAACACGGATATAAATGAACGGAAACGCAACAAACGTGCAATTGCAATCCTAACCTCCAACGAACAAACAACTGACTGATTCTAAAACACCACTACAAGATTTAAATTTCCCGCCATTGGCGCCATTTTGGTTCTCATTCTATAGTGGAAATGCATGGGATGACCTATATTTCAAAGCTTGCTATATTTACGGACCTTGATGATCATAACATCCGTGATATGTTCAATAGTTTATCGGTTGCTATATGGTTATGGTTGCCATGTAGGGTAATATTCCATTACCCTACAGATAAGTTATGATCTAGTTACCAGCCCACTTTTGTATATGTAAACAAAGGCTTAATATCCTGAAACCGGTAAAACATATTATATATGTGAGTTCACTGATAACAAATGCTTATACGGTGTCAATATAAAATGAAGAGACGAATTGAAATTAGACGCTCATGGGTGAAAGAGCTGGAGAAGATATGGAAAGACCGAAACATAAGGTTGAATATAAAATCTCTAGTCTTGTCAACAATGACATATCCTTCCGAAGCGTGGGCGATGAAATCAAGGAATAAAAGAAGAATCGACGACGATGAACTGTGGTGCTGCAGGCGTGTACTGAAAATACCTTGAACAGTCAGACGAACAAATCATTCTATGATAGAGGAAATGTAAGAACCAATTTGGTTGTCTGCAGTTATAATAAAAAGAGTATTACAATACTAATAGGGACACATTGACATGACATTAAAGTAACGACAGGTATTTCAGTAAATAAGGCTACTAATTTAATCGCCGATATAACTAAATGAAAAACATATAAAACGTGTCATTAAAGATGTGTTACGGTATTAAAACAACTTTACGACACCCACCCAAGGTGAGCATCGCACCACGGAATCAGTCATGGAAAACTGGCACACTTGCCCTGAGATTTGCTAAAAACAGGCTAAAGGCCACGGCTGGAACGCTCAGGGAGTCGGGCGTGAGTCACACGATACGTTCTGGGCAAGCGTGTTGAGGCATATATATAGGGTACGTCAAAATTATGAAGGCGCCACCAAGCCTGTCTTAACCTGAATAACCGGGCCTGGGCGGTTAGACGGGGGCGAAGTATTCAAGACACTCCGTCGATAGGGGTACTCGTGAATTATAAACTCACACAACGATTTCGTGATGGCAAAAATACTTAGATCATGAAGTGGGGCTTTTTCAGTCACGGCAATGTCACCACCAAGCCTACCTGCACGCTCTGATCTCACTGGCTCCACCGTACATTCATCTCCTCAATGATGGCCGCACACTGAAACAGAACATGCACAAAGCGACCAAGAATAAAGCGTCTCTTAGTTAGATAAGCGTCTATTGGTCCAGTCTTACATTGGGGCAGCAAAGCGTGCCGCAAACATTGGGTTAATTCTTATAAATAAGCATCAGCTGATGGGCGCACTACGGTTACTAAACAACACCCATAACTGTACAAAATCAAAATCAGTTTGACATATGAGTCCCACAAAGGGAACGTTTGTTCATAAAAATGCTCACATGATAATTTGGGCAAACACAGCAAAGCCCAAGTGAGAGAAGTGATTAGATCAAAAATGAGCAAGCGACGCCACTTCGCGACAACGATTTAAGATGCGAAGGGTACGTTTTTAACGGTGCACAAGATTTCACAGTTATTCACATGATTAAGCGCACAGCTCGCGTACGAGAAGTTAGTATAATTCAATGGTTACAAATACCTTAATTTTATTGGTGACGATCCAAGAGATCAGCGTGCGGTCCAGCTTGCGGGAAACAGGTTGCCTGTGGCAATTCATTCGCCGCTAAAACGGCCGAAGTGTGAATGGTCTGGATGCGCCCAAAATGGCGACAAAGGCTGGCGCTTCAACAAACGCCGCTACGACGGCCAAACTAGCCCAAGTGATGTCCTACCTCAACGGAATCCTCGCACAACGAGCTAAAGGAAACACTCCCTTACGTGACGACGTAGAACCGGGCATGGAATTCCATCACACCTACGCCTTGGCGTATTAAGATCGCCGCTAACGACACACACACATCTCCCTTGTTCAATCGCCTGAGTAGAACTGCCCAAGCAAGCAGGGTTCCGACCCCCGCCGTGGCGTGAGCCAAAACGGCGTTACTACGTGACCCTCGACAGCCAATGGCGATGAGCCCAATAAATAAATAAGTGCCGGTGACAAAGACAGCCAATGGCGAGGCGCCCAATAAAACAAATAAGTGCCGGTGACAAAGACAGCGCGAGGCCTCGCAGTCACACCAACAGCGTAAATTCTAGAAGGTTCGGAAATCCTGCGAGCGTTAACACCCGATTGTCAAAGTACCAACAAAGGGGTGCCCCGGATGACGAGAAATACTGCGCTTGAGGCCAAATATGTGCAAAGTCATTATTATGGAATTAGGCGATGAAGCCAAATAAGTAACTAAAAGGGTTTAACATACGGGCACGCTGCCCTAAAGCCTAGGTGGCTAATTAAAATACAAAATGACCTAACAGATGATTGGTCTAAGACGCCATAAACCATGTCACGTCTCTTCTGCAAAGAAGATTTCGACAAGAAAGAACACGAATAAAGTTTTGTCGAAGTTTTCACTGAATACCCGAGGGTGTTGAGTAAAGAATTCGTAAGGTTGCTATGTTGAGATTTTTGCGTGGCTGTGTAGTTAAGTGATTCGGGTAATATCATTGATATGAAGTTCAGCGACACTTTCCTTTATGAAAATATTATGCATTTGAAGCGTGTTTCTTGAAAACGAGTTTAGAGAGCAACCTAATTCGATCGGTGGAGTTATGGGGAGTAAAGCCTATACCGATACCGCTACTGGAGTTAACTTTTCGTGGCGACCTTAATCGGCGATACTTGTGCGGCTCCGATCTACATTTGACAAATTCTTGTTTAACACACTGCAGAGCTGTTTTTCTGGATTTGACTTGGACCTCCATCAGGAAAGAGTTGTGGCAACCTTTAAGTTTTCTGAGCAGGAAGCCTTCTCAGATATTAAAGAACAGTGCGTTGCCAAGTTTGTGAACTTTTTTTTTTGTTTGTGTATGGTGGTATTTTAAAGAAGCATTTATGCGCGTAATTGAGCTAGTTCAATCTAGATGAAACCAATGCAATTTCATTTTGATTTTGCTGACCCTTGTAGTGCGTTGAGGAGGCTCATAAGGGTTTATTTAAATTAGCAATGTCTGTTACATGTGGGCTTGTGCTTAACTTGTAAATTGACAACAATATCTGTTTCACGTTTCTAAGCGGATAAAGTTCAGAACTGTGCCATTAATAATTGCTATTTCGGTTTGTACCCAATCAAGGCAATTCTTTTAGGACCGAGCTCCGTCTTCGTTTCTATTATTATTTTTATTCCTAAGGAGAGTTTGTATTTATATACAGGGTGTTTGTAGATTGCTAGAAAACTCATAACTTTGTTAATAATAGAGATATAAAAAAACTTTTTTTGTTTTCAATCTCAGTACACAATCTACAAATTGAGTTAAACCAATTTAAGCCATGGCCTCCTATTTTTGCGCAGTGATACACGACTTAAATTGGCTTAAATTGGTTCACTTCAATTTCTATATTTTATACTAGCATTTAAAACAAAAGAACGTTTTTTTCGGTATCTTTATTATTAACAAAGTTACGAGCTGTCTAGCGATCTACAAACACTATGTATGTTTGTGGTGTTACATTTTACAATTTTGATTGTCTATTTACTTTGTATACGTTTTTGCGGCTGTTTTACAAACCCCAATCATTTTAATACCAGATTAAATAACATTTGTCAAGTCCATTTGTCAAAAGTATAAAGAAGTACGTTCTCCAAGCGTATAAATTTCATAAGCAATAATTATAAAGAAATCTGTAAAGGAAGCCTGAACGGGTCTAGCCAAAGCATTTAGGTCTTTGGCTAATCAATATATTGTAAACAAATAAAACCCCACGTAATTATTCTTGTACAAGACATTTTGCCTGATTGTGGACAAGGCAGATTCAAACAACTAAAAGTTGAATTCTCCCACAGTAGCGTCTCACATTCACTAATTTTACTTTCTTGAAACAGGGTGAGACTTCAAGAGTATTGTGAGCCACACTCGCCCTCGACCTGGCTATGAACATAAGGGGCTTTACTACCGTTGCCTCCCAATGCAAACTAACTTGTGGTAAATGCGGTCCGGTGTTGTCGTAAAATTCCTAATATATGTAACAAAAGTTGGTCAATGCAACACAAACTTGTCCAATTTCAAAGATAACGAGAGTGTATTTGACTAAACTTCCAGTATTTTTGATTATGAGAAACCAGTACAAAAGATATACCACTTTCTCGGCCGATGAAATATCAGAGTAGTCAGGAGAGATGCAAGTGGAGAACAGAGTATTATCATAAACTTGCTTACTTGTTTAGAGCTAACGTTTTGAAAATTATTTTTGATTTGCTCCAGCTTTTTCGAATTCGTTGTCTAGGTTTGTAATTCTAACATAACAGATACGCATGTAAGGTTTATGTTTTGGTCATCTTCAGTAGGTAACATAAGTTTCTACAAATATTTTTGAAAATTATCTATACCATAGCCAAAATAAATAGAAAGCAATACTGTACTGAATCTGGCTTTAGACCAATCCCTACTAGTAAACATAAAGCCAAATAATTATTTGGTTTTAAATGTTTTATTGCTTCTGAGGAAAAACAATTAATGGTTTCGGCAAACATCTTGTTATTACAAAAAATATCTTGAACATACTTGGAAATACCTTAGAGTTGCTTGGGACGAAGCCTGGGTAACATCGTGGTTGTTTCAAAAATTCCAATTGCTGTCATCGTTGTGTCGTCTACATCTTTAGAAAAAGCTGACAAATTTAGTTTTGGTGTAATTTCTGGTACATTAAAGCCTTCCTCTATGGTCTTCAAAACGTCTTTTATTTTCTATTTTTACTTGCTATTATTAATGTCTTTTTATTAATTTCTCAAAGTACTTTCTTGATCGTCAGTAAACTTTCTTATTTTTCGTGGCATTTCATCTTTTATTTTTCTTTAAATATTACTTCTCTTGGCTTTAATTTTTCAACGCAGGTTTTGTTTTGCCCTGCAGCATATTTGAATAAATTTCAAATAAGGATGCAGTAGGTGGCGCTCTAAACTCATACTCAATTTTACACTAGAAAAATATAAGTTTGCTTCACTGCTCGTATTTTACAATAATTGTATCTTATATTATTTAAATAAACGTGATAGGCCAACCTTCTTTGCCCAATATTTATCGAACTTCTTTTTATATCTTTAGAATACATATGCAATGTCAAATTGACAAGTTAAGAAAAATATTTCAATATCAGATTGTTGTAATGATTACTTTGTTGCTACCAATTAGGACCATAGTTACAATTACTATTTAGTTCCAAGTACTGCACGCTTAGTTTAAATTTAGTATGTGTTTTCTACGGTTTCATTGTCTCGCTGCTTTAAGATACAACACTTTCAACCCATGTTGATTTGTACTTTATAGTCCTCCAGTTCTATTGCTAGATGACGCTCTATCATCTTGCGCTTGTCCCAGTTATTTCTTGAAACATCCTGATATTCTTGAAACTTCCTTTATTTCTTCCTTTCCTCAATTATTTCTGAAGCGAATTTTCCTGTTAAATCAAATGTTGGTTATTTCCAACGTGATTATTCATAGCTTTCAACAAATTTGATGAAAGTGCATTGATAAGCTTGCGGAATAAAGGCCAAAAATCTAGTTACGCCTCATATTTTAATACCTTTTGTGTTCACACTTTTGTGTCGGCAGATATTAAAAATGTGTATTAAATACACCGTCAATAGATCACTTTTGTAACGAAAAAAATTGTAAAATAAGCAGCCGAACTGAACATTTGGATAGTTTATTTCCGAGATATAATATATCTTAACATTCTCAAAATTATATCACCGTTACAAGTGTCTCAAAAGAAGCTTTAGTACGTCTCCTACACCCATACCGATAAAGGGTTTTGGGAAGATCTTCCTGGCTGCCTTATCTATTTCCTGAAAATTAAAACCGATTAAAATTGTTAACAAATTTGTCGTACCGTTTACTAATATAACTTACATGTTCTGACAGCGGTTTGTGATGAACATGCTTAGTAGCATATACCACAGCAAATATCTAAAAAATAACGAATAATTATTGTTTAGGTATAAATTCCATATTTTATTTAGCTTACGTGGCACACAAGTATTGCGATCAAAAGAGCGGTATTGAACTTCACCATGATGATTGCACACAGTAATGTGATCTTTATTTGACTAGTAACGTTAAATATACGCCAATTATTAAAGTGAAAGAGTAGTTTGCATTTAGTGGTGATAAAATTACTATTCTCATTGTTAGTAGTAACATTGCTAATGACTCATTTGGCGTTGTGTTATAAAATAAAGAAATATAGATTTCATAATCTCAATGTAAATTTCATCTAGAAATTCTACTTCTACTTCCATAAATCTTTCTGCTGTTATTATTTTTCAAAATTTGTCTACATTTCTATTCATTTGCCTGGGATACTTGGAAATGTGTCTTTATCAAGTTTTCTTTACAATTATTGAATTGTTATTTTAATCTTCTACACTTCATGACCTGTAATTTATTCTGCCATTCGGTGTTGATTAGTGTCATTTTATTAATAAGTTTACCACATCTATCAAGGCTGACGAGAAGACTGATTCTGTTTCAGCTTCATCTTTATCTAAGGTGTACTTATTACACCATGAGACTACGATATTTTTCTAGTAACGTTTAGGTTTCACATAATTATATAGATCACGATTTTGTATGAAATGTTATAATCAAAACAATTTTATTTCTATATTTGGAAAGTAAACATTTGAATTTTTTAAATCAAGGCAACAGATGTTCTTCCAACCAGACCTCCTCACAATGGCAGAATCGTTACAGAATGGTTAAATGACTATATCATTGGTAGATGGATTGGCCGGTTTGGTCCTGTGAGATGGCCGCCAAGGAGTCTCGACTTCCATCCGCTGGATTTTTAAGTGTTTTTTTAAACATCTGGTTTGCCGTGAAGTAATTAACACACGAGAATAGTTGCAGCAAAAGATTATGAAGGCTGCTAATGAAATTCGTTAAAACTGTAGTGTATGAATCGTTAGTACAACGGTGAAATGCTTGCATTGCATCTGGAGCAGAGCATTTTAAACATTTGCTATAGTTTCTTATTTTTGTCATTGTTTTGTTAATTTTGTGTTTATTATGATGTAGTTTCAAGTTATATACTCTTTGAGGCTTTCGCGGTTTTTCGAATTATTCTTCTTAACATAGAATTTCGGCTTAGACCGCATAGTATTTGTAGATGAACACCCACTATTCTCTGGCTTACTGTGCCTTGCACCTTGTGAACTCGAGCAAAAATCCGCGGGAGAACGAGGATGCTTAGGCAGATTTGGCCTTTTTGCTGTGTGTGCATCCACAAGGATGCATGTTAGGTTTTGCGTCAGTTTGGACACAAACTGATACAAAACTTAACCTTCTAACTTCGAATTTGATATAAACTTACAGTGCCATCAATGACATGTAAACAGAAAGTAGGGGACTATGATTCAATTTATTAATCATATTAAATATTGTATGAAGTGATAAGACCTTCTTTGTATTTTGGGTTGCATTCAACTTTTGGTCAGAAGTAAGCCACTCATGCCTAACCCTGTATATTTTATGAAATTTAGTATGGTGTTCTTGGGAATAAAGTGTCAGCATGTGCACTTTTAATAAAAATTTAATTTTCGGTTTAACCTTAACTTTTCATTTACAATAGAACACCCTGTATATTTTTACATAAGTTAATTCGTTTCCAAATTCTGAGTTTATAGAGGTGTCATAAGAGATTTTTTGGTTGTCGGTTTTTTGTTTTAATTAGAATAAAGGTAAGTCACATTTGAATCATATTTATTGAAACTGAAAAAAACATTTTATTTCAAAAACAGTACCATTTAGAAAAAACTAAGAAATTTCAACTTCTTAATCTGAAATAGTATCGCAAAACCTATGTGTGTTGCTCAAAATGTAGACAAACATTTATTTGTTTTAAACCGTGAAGTTTCATAGCAACCTTGTTTTCGTTTTCATTATTAATTAAACACAAGACTGTCGATTCACATTTGGGAATGTTGCAAGTCATTCGATTCAGAATTTAATAGTGAATCAAAAAGTCTAAAAATATACAGGGTGTTCCATTTGAAATTGAAAAGTCAAGGTGATTTCAGATTAAACCGGAAATTGTGTTTGCATGACATCTATACATATTTGTGTATTTTACTTGACATATGCACTTTTCCAAATTTCTCGGAACTAGTAGCATAACTGTAAAATATTGTTATGATACATGACATAGTATAATAAAATAAGAAAGAAATATCCAAAACTAATAAATTTGAAAGGTTACAGTAAATAGATCTTGATGGGTGTAAAATTTCGAATATGAATAATGAAAGTACTTGATACAATGAAAGCAGCCATTTGATAGTGCGATATTAATTAAAATAAATAAACTTAATGTTTGTATTAAATGTTAATAAAGAACAAACCAAGGTAACATTAGACAAATGTATTTGTTAATAATAATCAAAATGAATATCCTATAATAGTATGTATGTATGTATCGTCAACCTCGTTTTTACCTTTCGGTGTAGAGGCTGGTGCTTTATGTGCTTGCAACTGGCGGTACAATGCTCAACTACTTGCCCCGGATTCGGGATACAAAGTTGGAGCGCGCCTTTTGTGCTTACACAGCAACCATTGTGTGAAGTGTGTGTCATGTTGATGTGTTGACCTTGTTAGTCTATCTCTTAGGTCTGTGAATCTGAGTAGAGCACAGTTAATTTGGTGCCCAACTGTGAATGGTCCTATAATAGTATTATTTTAAAATATAGGAAGTGTGCACTAAGAATTGTTTCTAATAGGGATAGAAATTTGTTTAGTTAGTTACTGTAAAACAACTCATGAAAACATACATGTAATTTTGAAAGAACCAATTTTGTGAAATAAAAATAGAAATAATGCCTTAATTTGTGTTGGTTTTGGTAATGACAAATTAAAAAAGAGCTTTAAACAAATCTACGGGGTCGAACAGGTGAAATATAAAATGGAATTTATTATTATACAGATACAGTTAATTGGAGATATAGAATACAGCATCTTATAATAGTTGAAGAGATTTGGATTTATTCATAAGTACAAGATATTAGTAGAGGTTTTTAAAAGTTATTATTTGATTTGGATATTTTGTGAGTATAACAAGAGACATCAGACTATCTGCAAAAAGGGAACAAAGTTAGATTTGGAACATCATTTCGTACAATAGCTGGTAGAATAACTCATTAAAATAATGGATTCATAGTTAAGGAATTGAGACTTTTGTACACCAAATTTTGTAAAAAGCACTCAAAGTAATTATATGCACCACCCAATGTTAACCAAAAACGTTATTTTTAACTGCTAGCGCCTAACCAGTTATTGATGTGATTCATTGCTTTCATATCAAAGATTTCACTTTTTTCGTAAAATAGTTGCACATATATGCATATGAATCATTAAAGTTTAACTGAAGATCATTATCGTTATGCGACCTCGTTCAAGTCGTTACGGATGAACTCTTTGGTACACTCTATACTGGAGATATAGCTCAAGCCAAATATATGGATCACGCACTGTTAACTAAAAATTATTATTGGTTAAATGTTACGCCTAACTAGTTATAGATGTGAGTCATTGCTATATTAAGTATCTCATACATTTTCGTACAGTTAGTACATCCAGCCGTTCTTGTTCACCTTTTGGTGTTGATTGCCTGTATTCGGTATAATTAATTCTTCTTGGATAGTTGTTCCCATTCCTAAAATGATCTTCTTTTTGTCTGTTTGGGTTTTCTTTCTTTCGTCTCTGGTCTTGTTCTATATTATTTCGGTTTTCATAATTATATGAATAACCAGTTCTATTACCGTTATAATTATTGGAATCCCTAAATCGTTTATTGTGGTCTGGTTTTTAATCATTATTGTCATATCTTTGCCTCTTGAAGTTGTGATTATTGCCTCCAATCTATTCATGTTGTTGTATCCATATTGATTAAAATTGTAGTTGTTCGTATTCATATAAAATTGTCCATAATTATTTAATGATTTCTCAGTATTTCCCACTGTAGGAGGGGCACTGCTAAAGTTTGAGGAAAATGTAAAACAAAACACAAATTACGTTATGTAAGTCGCTTTATTGCTTCTCAAAATATTCCCCTTTAAAATCTATACACTTTTGCATCCGGTGAAACCAATCTGCAAAACACTTTTTCTACTCTGAGCGAGGTACCTCCAAAACAAGTGATTTAAATGCTTCAACGGCCTCTTCAGGCGATGAAAAACGCTCGCCGCGCATTTTATTTTTGATGTATCCGAATAACAAGAAGTCATTGGGCGCTAAATCAGGCGAATATAGACAATGAGTCATAATTGGATGTTGTTACTGGTCAAAAACTCGACAGTTCGTCATGCTGTGTGAGCGCTTGCATTGTCATGATGAACAATGATTCGCCGGTTTACATTGTTTCTTCTGATTTCAGCGATAACTTCCGGCAAACAAATTGAAGTATACCAGTCAGCATTAACTATCCTGCGATCCTCTAATGTAACAGTTGCAACATGACCCGTTTTTCCGAAGAAACAAGCAATCATTCTTTTCGAAACGCTTCTTGGAAGCACCACTTTTGTTGGTTTAGGTTCATTTTGAAACACCCATACAGTCGATTGCTGTTTAGTTTCAGGCTCATATAAATGTATCCAAGATTAGCAACTGTTACGATGTTATATACAGAATTTGAATGACCAGCTTCGACTTTTTTTAGCATTTTCTTGCACCACTTGACACGTGCCTGTTTTTGTTCTTCTTTCAAATTGTGGGGGATCCAACGACTACAAAGCTTCCAGACATGCAAATGATCGTGCAAAATCGTATGTATTTGTTTCGCCGAGATGTCTCTACCTCACTATATGTCACATGCCGATCTGATAAAATCATTTCACGCACAGCATCGATATTTTTCCCGACAACAGAAGTGCATGGACGACCTTCACGAAGATCGTCATCAAACGTTGGTCTTCCACGCTTGAATTCTGCGAACCATTTGTAAACCGTAGTTTTGGATGGTGCTTCATCCCCAAATAACGAACTAAGTTTTTCCACACATTGCTTCGGTATTAAACCGTATCGAAAATCGTAAAAGATCATCACTCGAAAATCACGATTCGAAATTTCCATTTTTCACATAATTATTACTCTGTTAAATTCTGTTGAAACAAAACTGCTAGGTTTGAAATGGAACTGTCAACTGAATTGTAGATTAAAAACGTCAAATTGTACGAATATGACAATTGCAGAACGCTGGCAATGCAAGGAGTACTCAATTCCGCGAACTTTAGCAGTGTACCTCGTATCATAGTACCTCACAATCTCCATGAAATTTTTTATACATTTAATATTCTGTACTGCAACTGCTCGCGAAATTTCAATTTCCAAATGCCTCGACAAATGTAATATTTCTTCTTCTAAAATTTGTGGTGTTAAATATCTTGCATTGCTAAATTGTTCTAATATGTAACTATTTTTATCTTTTATTAGTTTCATATTTTCCTGTTGTTGAATACTCTCTAATTTGGGCTCGTTGGAAATTACGCCAGTATTGTTTAACTAAACTAAACCACATTTCAGCATTCTCTTTTAAAGATTATTACACTAGTTGCAATTTTCTATTCTCATCATTCTCATTTTTAGTTCTATCATTTATTTTCTGCAATATAAACATAGAGAATTTTTTATTTGACTAAATAATAGTCCTGCCATATTATGTTGTATCTGACCAATCTTATCTACATTATTTTGAATCTTCTCTTCAAATTTGTCACTTAATACTTCCAGTTTCTCTTCCTGTTTATTTTGGCCAATAATTATTTTGTTTTCAGCTTCATTTATTTTTCCTTCACATCTATTAACGTGCCCTTTTACTGATTGGTCGATATTCTTAATTCTTCCTGCTGTTCTTGATTTTTCCTTCTTTTTGCTTTTTCCCGTTCTTGTTTGATTTCCTCTTGAAACCATTCAAATTCTTCTCTACTTTTTGCTTCATCATTCTTCCTATCTTCTAGCATTTGATTTATCATTTCCATCATTGACATTTGTTCATCTTTTTTCCCCATTGAAACTTCATCAATTCCTGTTGTATCACCTTCCATTCTGCTTATCTCTTCTGAACTTACGTCTTCTGTGGTAGTTTCCTTTTCTTCTCGTCTTGCTTCTACTCCTGCTCCTGTTTGTTTGCTTCTTCTAATCCTTATCTCTGACATTTTAAGTAAATACAAACCTATCTAATATTTACTAAACTAACGTGTCCCTCTATCCTGTTAAATACTAGTAACCAAACTAATTTTAGTATCGCGAAGAGCTTCGGTAATGGATATATATTACCGCACTCTTTTTATATAAAAAATACGTTGAATCAGAATTTATTGATGAAGATAAAATATTGAACAATACACGTTTGCTTATGGCACTTAACGAGACTCGTTTGATTGTCGCAAAAACCCAGCTCACCGCCTCGTTTTGGCAATCAAACTCGTTTCGTTAAGATGCTCATAAAAAAACTTGTATCGTTAATATCTATTGATCTAACAATATGCCCTAATCTCTATCCTAACAGTAGGATTCCTGTTTTAATAACTGATTTTAACGTTTAACGTTTTAACATTTTGGGTGACATTTATTTCTGTAGCTTCATATTGCGGCTCCATTAATCGCTGTGGAGTAATAGCTTTTATTTTATTTTATTTAAAATGAATATTGCTCTCAAGGTTTTATTAAAAATTGGTCCGTAAATCTTACCTTTTCTCCAGAGCTTGAATATGCAATTGTAATAACTTTTGTTATTAGACTCTTATACCTCTGGGTTACTGTTAAATGTTATTATGACATAAACAATGAAAAACTATAATGCAAAATATGAGACAATTGTGTTTATTAAAAAAATATATCTGCCTTTATCATATGTAAATCACCTTTGTTTATAATATTTGACAAATACTTAATTTCATTCAAATCAATTTTAGACTAATTATACTGTATGTTTACAATGGTAAATTATCTAATTTGTTGTTCAATTGAATCCAATTTTATTTTTTGTATGTAGCACATAAATATTTCTTATTACTGCTGTTCTTTTATATTTGTCTTGCTTTTAATTGAAGTTTAATACACTTACTTGGTAATCTTCTGTTCTCAAGGTCTTTTATTTTCTATGTTTTCCAATTCACTTGATATCAGCAACAGCTATCATTCTCGTGGTTGGCAGCAATTTCTTCTATAGTATAATCTTATGCACTCACTTAGTTTATTCCAATTTAGCACTTAATTCTTATGTAGATCACTATTTATGCGTATGACATTATTTATCTGTACATACCAATATATTATTAATTAAAAATTGACCATTAAATTCAGTTTTAACTTGAACTTGTCAATCACATTTAATAAATGTGTACATCCTATTTTAAGATACCCGCCAAAACCATTGGTTATCAAACAATAGATAATACAGATTTCTATTCTTAATGGTTATGACTTATCTAGTTGTCATTAATCATAATTTTAGGTTAACAGCTTTTAATTGTAAAGTACGTTTTTTTATATAATAACTGTCAAAGTGTTACAATGTTGGCAGATATGTAATTAAAACGCTAGGAAATTTTTATATCTCGTGTTGGTAGAACTTTTTCAAAATTATGGTTATGTGTCAATTTTGAATTTCAAAGTTTCTTAATTTGAACTCTTGACAAATTTCTTTTTTTAACATGGATACATCATCATCAATAAAATCGGATAAAAAAAGAAAACCAAGAAATATTTTAAATGCAAAAATGAAGCGAGCGATATTAAATTATGACATATCTGTTAAAATGACAATAATTTTTTTAGTGGAAGAAAAGAACTAAAAATCTATGTACCAACATTATTAAAACTAGGGACCCTGCAGGAATGCAACTTATCCCCTAGAAAGTTGACCTTGAAAATTATTATAGAAAAAAATGTACTTTATATGTCTCCAACTACATGACATCAACCCTTTTATAAACCAAATATGTAAGAATTAAACTTTTGTGTTATATTTTATTATAATAATTACTTCTTTCAGATAAATCTTGACTCATTTGTATTACTATTGCAATCATAACTGGACTATTTACAAATGATCATATATAAATCACCTAACATCGTTATTGTTATGCGATGTCGTTGAACTTTTTATGGATAATGAATCATCATGTCTTACGGATCAAGTCTTTTGCACACCTAATACTGTAAATATAACTGAAGCTAAATATATAAATTATTCAATATTAACTAAAATGATTATTGCTTAACAGTTCCGCTTAACCGGTTACAGATGTGAGTCACTGCTTGCAGATCGATCACTGCTTTTGCGCATTTTGTATGCCAACGGTGTAAAAATAATTTAAGGCAAATATATGAACCAATAAGGTTTATCCAAAAATCGTTATCGTTATGCTGCCTCGTTCAACGCGTTGTGGTTGAACAGAATTGCCTGAAGACTGCACAGGATTCAGTTACTTGCACTGATTCTGTTTCTAGCGTTCTGCGCACAAGGATGAGGCTGCACCCGTGTTTTAAGACAATGTAGTCAGGCCACTCAGAGGGACGATGATATTTGATAGCTACTCTGAAGCGCAGCCTCACGCTTTTAAATTTTAGGTTTGGACGTGTAGCACCTCGATCTGAATGAATTAAACAGTAAATGCCGTATGTTTTTATTAGAAAAATACAGTTATATTTATACAAATATATTTGTTTAGGAACTACTAAACCAAAGTGCAAGGTATTTTAAATTTACTGTGTGGCTATAACGTTTCATAGCAGACATCAGCGCTTAAGCAAGTTTATTTCCGCGATATCTACATTTATGTTACAGTGAACTCCGATTACTAGGTCGTTCATTTACGCAAGGTTGCTTAACTTGCAGTTGTGGCATTTATACTTCCTGCATGTGAAATTAGAATTGCATTTTAAACCTATGAACTGTATTTTGTACATTTGGAAATAATATTTAGGTCTGTTCTATCTTAGGTTAGACTTTAGTAATTTATATGTTTGTCTCAAGTAATTTTTACAGCGTTGGCGACTCACATCTATAACGGGTTAAGCGTAACCATTAAACAATGATAATTTTTAGTTAACGTAGGATGATTCATATATTTAGATTGAATTATATATATTATTATTGAGTGTACAGACAACTTGTTTCGCAGGAGGTGATTCATTGCCCACTGTTTAATTTCGAATTAAACAGACCTAAATATTATTTCCAAATGTACAAAATACAGTTCATATGTTTAAAATGCAATTCTAATTTCACATGCAGGAAGTATAAATGCCACAACTGCAAGTTAAGCAACCTTGCGTAAATGAACGACCTAGTAATCGGAGTTCACTGTAACATAAATGTAGATATCGCGGAAATAAACTTGCTTAAGAGCTGATGTCTGTTATGAAACGTTATAGCCACACAGTAAATTTAAAATATCTTGCACTTTGGTTTAGTAGTTCCTAAGCAAATATATTTGTATAAATATAACTGTATTTTTCTAATAAAAACATACGGCATTTACTGTTTTGTTCATTCAGACCGTTATGCGGTAATGAATCATATCTTATAGATCAACTTTTTTTCACACCCAATACTGTAAATATAACTCAAGCTAAATATATAAATCACTCAATGTTAACTAAAATGAATATTGCTTAACGGTTTCGCTTAACCCGTTGCAGATGTGAGTCACTGCTTGCAGATCACTGCTTTCGCGCATTTTGTATGCCAACGCTGTAAAAATAATTTAAGGCAAACATATGACTTACTAAGGTTTATCCAAAAATAGTCATCGTTTAGCAGCCTTTCGTAATTCGTTATGGGCAATGAATCACTTTTGTACACCGATACTGTAAGCAGTGTAAGTACTAAATGTATAAACTAGTAAATGTCAACTAAAAATCTTTGTTAAGCGCTTGTGCTTAACCAGTTATAGATGCGGGCTACTGCTTACAGATCAAGCCTTTCATAATATTTTATGTGCTAATGCTGTAACGATAAGTGAAGATACACATATATCACAAGGGTTGGTTTAACAAAAAATCGCTATTGTTTTGGATAACAAATCACTGCTTACGGATCAAGTTCTTTGTACACCTATTACCGTGAATATGTGAAGCTAAATATATAACTAGAAATCGTTATGGTTGAGCGGTCACGCTTAACCTATTGTAAATGTACACTTTTTTGCGCCAAAGCTGTAAAAATAACTTAAACTAGATATATCAACAGCTCACTTTTTATCAGAAATCTTTACATAGTTTTAGTTAAATCCTGTTAAATTTGAAATGAATTTATTAATAACCCAAATAGAATCATAAATTATTATCGTTAAGCAACACTGCTTAATTCCTGATATACAGGGTGTTATGAAAATGAGTGCAAATATTTTAACCCGTAATAGAACTCGCTAAACTGAACAACTTCTCCATTTAATTTTTTCGAAAACGCCCCTAAAACTGAGTTAAAATTCAAAACAGTTTTACTCTAAAAATGCATACCCGCCTATGGAATAATATTTTAATTTAAACGCACACTGATAAAACCTATAGTTCACATCTGGTCACCAACGTTCCTTATCAATTGAGGTAGGTAAGTTATTGACCGCATGTTTTTTGTGCAAGAACTTTGCAGTTTTAATATACCTTGTGTCGTTCACCTTTTGAAACAATAAGAAAGCCGACCTGCGATTAATAATAAAATAAGCAATGGTAGTAAAAATCGCAGATCAACCCCCCTACCATTTATACACCACGGCAGCTCTGAAAAACTGTTTCTTACTCACCGCGATGGCCGACTAGCTCAAATATCGGCGGCCTTAGATCGTAGGTTCAGATCATCAGCTATGTACCCTGGAATGTCTTCAAAAAAAGGAAAGGAAAATGGAAATGGGCGCCAGAAATCAAAAGATTTCAAATAACAAGAAGAAAAATAAATTGCAAGTGACTAGCGTTTAATTAATAATTAATAAAAGTTTTGAAATGTCAGTAATCAATAATCAGAACAATTAAAATGTAAATAATGTAATGACAAAATTGTGTATCTTAACTGAAGGTTTCGACACGCATAAAATTAAGAACCCCTTTCGGGTTATTTTAAAAACTTTACAAAAAACACTCGTGGGATAAGCTTATCACAGTCATCTAATAAAACCTTCTGTTAGCCTATTGAAAATAAATAGCGTGACTGTACCTTTTACATAGGGTGGAAACACACATCAAAAATAGCAAAATTTATAAACTGTGCATAATTAAATATAAGCATTAAAATTCAAATATTAAAACAAGAGCATGTATGAAATTGAACATTACAGGTTAATAATGGCAAAACGTATGAATTTAAATTTTAAATATTGACGGGTTTAAAATACACAGATGTAAATTTCTGGTATTGAAAATAAGTCGAAGTAATATAAATCTCGGAGTAGCACCTACTAACCTCGAAACGTAAGCTGGACGTGAACGGCAATAATCATTGTTGAAGTCGCCGGGGAAGCGCCGAAAATTGCTGCAATAGCATCTTCAAACGGCAGCAAATACGCCGGACCCAGCAGGTGTCGAAAATGCGATAAGACTTGGCCTCCGAGATAAACTCGTTGTTGAAACGGATAATTAAGATTAAGAGCTAAGAAAGATATAATTAGTATGGAGATAATAAAACAGAAAAAGCGCAATCGTACCTGATAATAATCAGCCCTTAGAACACAAACTGCTCATTGAAATTAGTTGAGCGCACGTAATTTGACATGATTAAAAACAAGGCTTAGCCGCGCCGGTAACGGCGGGCTCAAGCGAAGACAGCAAAATGCCCGGACGAAGATTTTGTTTCCTCGAGGAAGGCTCGCACTCTGATAAGAGATAGCGCGGGTCAGAGAGGGCATTGCGCAAACGATAAGAACTTGATGCAGGTACAAAATGCGTTGGTTTGGAAAATTTACGAATTCGAAATGCAAAAGGAATTATAATTTAACTAAAAATATACAGGTTAAGCCTGAAATAATTGGATAAATGGCGAAACAATTAGGCAAAGCCAAAAAATTGTTTCACTTTAACTTAGATTTGCTGACCAAGCGGCTCGTCAAATTTAGGGGAGATAAATTATTGAAAAAATATGCGATTAAATTAAAAACGATAAATAGAAAAGTTGTTCGTTTTGGTGAAGTCTATCACTGGTTAAAACATTTGCACTCATTTCCATAACACCCTGTATAAGAATTTATTATCCCAGCAGGCTAAGTATGTATTCTAGGGCCTTTTTCCACGAAACAGGGTTGCCATTCTGTAGCTACTAAAATTAGGAAAAATACAGTTAAAGTTGTTAACCATTAACCAACCAGCAACCTGTTTTTCATTCAATTGAAGTTACTTAACTTACCGCCTTATGAGAATGCTGCTTAAGCGTGACTGCCATATTAAACACCTTAAATATAACACATTATCACTCAGAAAATTTTAGATTTATAATTTGGTTTAGCTCACGAGTAACAGAACTACTGCGGCCAAAAAGGTGATAGTGAGCTTCAGCATGATTACTTATTTCAATAACACTATTTTTCTTTTGTTGGCATCTCGTTCCTCTTACACAATTGAACAATGGGATATAATAATTATGGTCCATTCAACCACGTATCTACTTTTATCTTTATAGCGCCTTTATATATTTTTATCTTATCATAACCTATAAAGGGTTGCTGCAGGTGTCTTCGAGACTGCCGTATTCTCTAATTGTGTTCGATGGGTTTAGCATTGCGTTCTCTCTTTGAAATTTTAA